>PVKM010040773.1:0-13207 GCA_004027735.1 Carollia perspicillata
GGGACAAAGACAGACCATCAGAGGGGTTTGCACCCCACCAGCCTGGCCAGGTGTGGCGATACAGGCCGTGGGCTTCGGGGAAAGGCAGTTTGACTCCCAGCTGTGTGAGCTTGGGCAAGGGGCTTAGCCTCTCTGAACCCCAGTTTCTCTGTCTGAAATGAGGTTTATCATGTCTTACGGACCTTAGGGCAATGAGAGGATATTGCAGGAGTGTGCCAGGGGAGATGCGTGTTCAGTCAACATTACTGTGAGCTTTGTTATCACTAATAGACCCAGGCAGGAATTTACAGAGTGATGTAAGCGATGCTCTGTGCTCCAAGACCCCCGGTTCGGAGCTAGATGGATGGTACATCCAGTAACCTTGCCGTGAACTTGGGCATGGAATTTCCCCAGGCCCGCGCTGGTCCACACAGGGGATCTTAATTAGGATGTGCTCAAATAGAGCCAATCCTCTGGGCAAGCATTCCACTTTTCATGTGTGTGTCTGAGGGCGAGGACTGTCTGCCCATTTTCTTAAATAGTGAGCCCTCAAATGCTTTAGACTGCTTCACCAAACTATATTCAGCTAAATAAAGCCACGATTATGAGGTATAAAAATCCTAAAGGCCAGTGGAAGAAAACCCGGCTTATTCCTGAGACAGCTCTGGCTTTCAGTGAAGGGCAAACCTGAGTGGCCACACTGACGGGAAGGCAGACCAGAGGTGGCTGCTCGTGCCAAATGGCATTGGAAACCTGGTGTCTTCATAAAGATTTCACCTAATAGTTTTTGGCTACAAGCGATGCTTTCAGAATTCCCTTCCTAAATGTCTTTAAACTTCACTGGGGATATACATTTTCCAAAGGAATCCAAAGACAGAATTCTGTGGGAGTTTTAATTTATCTTTCATTCAGCATATTTTGTTGAGCAACTACTGTGTGCTGGGAGCTAAGTGTCCGGAGAGCTGTGAAGCAGGCTGACTTCAGCCCTCAGGGAACAGAAGGTGGGTGGGAGAGGCAACTGTTAGTGACATCACAGCTGTGAGCAAACTGCACAGAAGCCGCACTGGAGGTCCATGAGCTCCAACAGAACGGACCTGGGACTTGCAACTGCAGGTCACGTCCCAGCTCAAATCCCGTCCATTCTCTCGGGACTAGATTTGCCTGGGGTGGAGGTTGTGCAGAAGGGAATTGACCTGTGAAACAGAAGCAAAGAATTCCAGCCTCAAAAAGCATTGGAGAACCACTTATATGCCCTTCATTTGGGTGTTTGTCTTGTATAGACATGAAAAACTTGGTCTGCCCTTTGGAGAAGAGAGGCCATTGCTCTTAAGGAGAAGTTGAAAAAAGGCTGGGGATTGATAAACCCTTGGTGGGACATGAGTTTTAATCCAATGACACAAATAGGCCAAGAGGGGGCTTCGTTCCTCCTCCTGGAAATCATCCTTACCCCAAAGCATCTGTCGTTTCTTTCATTGAGGGAGAACAGGCGGCCGGGGTTTCCAAGTCCGGCCCACCAACGTCAGAGCGGGGTGGGGGTAAGGGGTCCCCCAGCTGAGATGCGCTTTAATTCATCTTTGACAAGGCCACTCAAACAAATGCAAATAGCAATTCTCTGTGTTGCTTGGCTAAAATTTCTAGTTTGGTATCCTGGTGGCCCGATTTCAGATTCTGGTCAGCAGTTAATAGTTGTCTTGTGTGATGAAAACTGGAAGATAAACTGATGTTTATAAAAAATGCAATTTTCTCGGTTAATTAAAATGTTTTAAAATATGGAGGTCACGACCATTGTTGGAGAAATAATGTTTGGGTGGAGAAAAGATTAGGACCCAATGAACTGACTTTTTTTAAAGCAGGGGGTTGGTTCTTACTGGCTCATCCTATGTGATGGACTCAACGTTATTGGATAAGAAAACTTCAGTGCAGAGAAAAGAATTGAGTTTGGCTATGTGACCTTGACCCACAGGGGTAGAGAAGGGAGCAGGATGTGCTGGCGATGAGGGGCCGTGGGGCCCGAGGCATTGACATGAGTCTTCGTGCATCATATGGGGCATGTTAACGAGGAAAACTCCTTTCCCAGTGAAAACTAAGGGTCAGAGGGACCTCGGGGAGGCAGCTATGGTTGGGGGTCAGAGGATGTTCTTCCTTGGGCGACTGATGGTGCAGGAGGAGGTGGAACAAGAAAACATTATGATAACTCAGGCGTGGGGTCGCTGGGACCTTCTTGCCTCTGGTCAGCCCCGCTGCCCTTGGGTCCAGAACACACACAGCAAGCGGAGCCGGCCCATCTCCTCTTGGCTGGTAGAATCCCACCTGGCCAGGTCTGTTCTGAACTACCACCGAAATGATTCCTTGTCAAACTAAACCTCAGGTTTAGTTTCCAAGATTTTTTTTTTTTTTTTGCAAAGTGCATTTTTGTTGAATCTCAGCGTTTATTTTTTCTCTCCGTCTTCACTATGAAGAAGAGAGTTACAACCAGAAGCCCGAGACGGATGAGATGAACGAGGTGGAGACAGCTCCGGTTCCTGAAGAGAAACACGACTGGATCCAGCCGAGGGTGATCAGACCCAAGAAAACGTCCGCTGTGAACTACATGAGTGAGTCGGGCTCCATCTCTGCCCTGGGCCACCCCCGAAAGGGGGCGGTTTTCTTTGGGGGAGGTGGAGGAGGGGAGCTGGTGGGTCGCAAGTCCACAGACAGCAGGAGCAGGGCAGCGTGCAGCTCGCAAGAGCACAACCCTAAGATATTTCTTTTAAAAAGTGGTATTTTTAATGCATTTCAAAAGTGAGATTTATTGGAGCTGTGCTTGAGTGACACTTTCCCCTGAGGGAGGTATTTAAAGGTTAGACCTTATCCTTTCAAAGAAGACCTGGCTGAAATTCATCTGCTGTGAGCTCGTCCTTCTCCATACCACTTGGCTCTCTGAGACTTGATTTGCTCATCCATGAAATGGGACAATCGTACGAGGCTGCTATGAGGATTATTCGCAGTACTGTGTGCCCGCGTGTCAGCAGAGAGCTCCCTGTGGTTTGAGATCATCAGGTCTCCTCAAACGGCCCCCTTGGGCAGGAGTTGACTGTTTCCCCCCAGACACCCAGAAGTGCCCTGAACACTCAGCTCACCTCTGTTGCGCCTTCCCCTCCCCTGGGTCCCGGGGCGCCTCAACTCCCAAGGCTTTCCCTTCTCTCTTCTCTCTGTGCCCTGGTTAGTGCTCGGTGCTGAGTCCCCAACACTGCAGCCGGGCATTTGCCTACCTGGTGCCTTCACTGCAGGTTTGGGGCCCTTTCTCACAGACACGGCAACAGGCACAGGCTGACTGCCTGCGGCTCTGGTTCTCTGATTGTCCCCTAAGCCTTGAACAGCATGAAACCGGACTCATCCTTGAGTAGGGCCCTCCTCGTGCCCATCTTGCTCAGAAACCATCCCCCATATTTTCAACTATTCTCTGCCCTGCCCCCACCTGTCACTTTATCTTCTTGAGCTTCAAGTGCCCTTTCCCTGGACTTTCTGCCTGTTTAGCTATCCTGTGGCTTCTTTGACCAGGAAATATGTTGGTGCCCTTTTCTTTCCGGAAGTCTGAAACAGTTCCATTGGCTTTTTTTATCATGTAAAATTATAATATATGTCTTTTTGCCCAACTATAACTTTACTCCAAGATTTCAATATGTCTCTATAAAATAAACAAAAAAACAAAAGCTTGGCAAAGTCATCTTGGCTATGGGGTAGACATGACAGGTCGGAATGCCTGGGTCCTCACTCCCCAGGCTGGATAAGGCATAGAAGGCCTGTCCTCTAGGTCCCTGAGGGTCTAGAGGGCACTTAGCGTGTGCCAGGCTCCCTTTGAGACTCCATGTACTTTCTCGTTCAGCGCTCACAGGAACGGTACCCATTATACCTATGCCCATTACTCACAAGCGGAAATTGAACCTCAGAGAGGAAGTAACATGGCCAAGGTCACGTGACTACTATAAAGTAGCAGGTCTGGGATGCGAGCCTCACCACTGAGGTCTGCAGCCATTAGGCAATGCTGCTGCTCTCATATGGCATGGATTCCAGAATGTTCCCAGAAAGTTCCTTAGAGTTGGGGGGGGTGAGGTTTTCTAACTTAGACTCATCCTCTGGATCCTCTGTTTATCCCTGCATTTCTCTCCTAGCCCAAGTTGTCAGGTGTGACACCAAGATGAAGGACAAGTGCAAAGGGTCCACATGTAACAGGTAAGGTCTGGCCTCCGTCCCTCTCTCACTGCTCCCCATAGCCCTTTGAAGTACCTGCTGGGGTTTTAGGTCACGTCATGATCGGCCAGCTCATGGCCACCCAAACTAAGCTGGGTAGAAACTCACAGAAAGTGGTATTCTCTACTTTTAGCAGCAACGGTGTATACCAAAGTTTGAGTGGGGAGGTAACTCAGCTTGTTTTGTGTCACAAATTAGACTGACCAGAGTCCCCGCTGAATGCCACCCTTTATTAAGAGCTTGACGCACAAAGATGACCCATCTCTGGCAACCTAGACCAGAATTTCTCAACCTTGGCACTACTGACATTAGGGCCGGATAATCCATTGTGGCAGGGGCTGTTCTGTGTGGCGGGGGCCGTTCTGTGCAGTATAGGGAGTCGAACGGCATCCCTGGCTCTACCCATTAGACGCCAGGAGCCCCTCTCTAGTTACGATCACCAAAAATGTCCAGAAATCGCCAATGTCCCCCAAGGAGTAAGATCACCCCTCACTGTTAACCTTTGACCTAGAGCTCAGGTGGCAAACACCAGGCGCACAGGCCGAATCCAGCCCTCCACCTTGTTCCATCCAGCCCAGCATCCTGTTTCTACCTGGCAGCAGCGCCAAGCTCTCACTTAACAGTTGAGGAACAGTTACATTTATACCGTCCTAAGCGTACATTCAGCCCTTTGAAGGTGACCGCAAGGCTGGTGTGGCCTCTGTGAAAATGATTTTGACACCCCTGACCCAGAGGTTCAAGTTCTAGGTCTTCTGCCTGGACATACATTGCAGTTAAGTGTCTCATCCCTAGTCAGGAGGAGGTGTTCAGATTACAGATGCTCTGCGTTATTGTTTCAAAGGGAATTTCCAGATGGGAGCAATGCCAGATTGGCACAGAGCAGAAGTGCTACAGACGTGACGATCTTGGTCAACGTTTTGGTGCAGTTGGGGTCTCCATTCCATCTCTCTGTGCACGGGGGGCCCCAGGGTGGCCCAGAGTTCTGTGCAGGGAGGATTAGGGCTGGGCGCTGTTAGGACATGTGTGGGCTGGCTGTGCCTTGGCCGTGGAGGGATCCGGCAAGCCCGCTGCAGAATCTGAGTAGACCTGCTTCCTGATGGGTCCCCCTGGGGGGAGAGCTGCTGCCAGTGTAGCCCCAGGCAGTTGAATGAATTCATGTGGAGCCACTGAGCATTGTCCATTCAGAGGCTGGAGAATGCCTGCCAAGAAGGAGTTTGGTTTTGGCAGTGCAGCTGCTGGGCTGCATGGTCTGGCAGTGAACGGCCAACAGGTGCGGCGGCCTCGTGCAGAACCTCAGGTTCACAGTAGGAAAACCACGTCATTGGTGGGGGGGTCCTTACTTGACTTCTATGGACTCTGCCACTCATTCCTCTGAAGCTGAATCGCGTCTTTTAAAGCACGTGCTAAAGAGAGAAGGTAGCGGCCCCTCTTTTATACCACAGGGATTTGGACTTCGGTTTGCTAGAATGTTTGGCTCGGCCTTTGGCAGGAGTGTGAGGAAATAGACTTTGAGCAACCCAGGATGAGGTCGTTCAGGAGGCTCAGACGTCGTCCCATGAGCAGGGGGACACGGGCCAGCAAGTATTGCAGAAGTAAACAGTCAGCTTGTTGGTGAGATGAGCAAGACGTGGCAGCGATAAGTGGGGCGATAACCGCCCCCCGCGCGATGTTGGAGGCATCTGAACATCTCTGTGAGTGCTGGCCAATTGGGCAGGAAGTGCCCAGAGTCTGGACTGGAAGGCGTATCTATTCTGCAAGCTCATGGTTCTAGGATTTTGGGGACGTCCCTGAGTTGTCCCTTTGTGATGCGGTGACTTTCTGTCCCACAAGCTCATTGTGATGGCATCAGGCCTGAGTACTCAATGGAAAACAATGACGAGGTTTAAAGACTATCCTTTGTGGGAGAGTCAGGAGCCGATGGGACCCTGCCCTGTGGCCCGGAAGGCGAGGGCCTGTGCATGCCAGGACTGTTAGAGACCTCCACGCGAGAAACACAGCACCCCTCCTGCAAACGCCAGACTGCACAGCAACCCGCCTAGAAGCTGTCCCACTACCGGGCACGTCCCTCTTCTGCGCCTGGTGCTTTTACAAAAGTCATGTTTACTGGGCTAATTTTCTGACTTTAAAAACGATCCTTGTTTGTGTAAGTAATCAGGAAAATGCCCACCACAACAAAGCATAGAGAAAATAAATGTGTCCAGAAACTTCTCAGTGTCAGCAGCAATTCAATGTAGTTCCGACCTTTCTTTATGCACTGATTAGGCTGATGCTGCTCGTGTGATCCTGGGTGTCACTGTTTCCACTTACAATTTTCCAGAGTCAGAAGCTATCGCTGAAAAGACTTCATCTGTGGTGGCCGCCCAGCACTCTGGCACACGCCACACGCACGCGCCCGGCCGCTCCGCTGGCCCTTGCTGGCTCGCTTCCCGTTTTTTACAATTATAAACAGTTGGAATAACTTGTGGTTCTGACTTTCTGACTTTTTTCTTGGGATATACCCTCACTTGGAAATTCAAGAAACAACAGATTTTAGGCTTTCTGGGAAGATTAATTTATACTTTTTGTGAACACAAACACCATCACCGACATCTCTCTGCCCTACACCCAAACCCTAAGCCCAGGAACATACTCCCTAAGAAGGTCACATTGAATCTTGTAATTGTGTTCATGCGACTGTCAACTTCAGGTGACTTGCGACTTGCCGGGAAACAATGGATCCTGTATCACTGAAGCTTTTCTCTGTGCAATAACAGAGCTGGTGAAGAAAAAGAAACGATCATTTCAAGGTGCTGTTGGGTCACGTTTATCTGTGAAGGCCATTTCCTTTCTTTCCCACCAGGTACCAGTGCCCAGCCGGCTGCCTGAACAACAAAGCAAAGGTGTTCGGAACTCTCTTTTATGAAAGTGTAAGTGTGGGCCAGTGTTTCCTTAAGTGGCTTGTGTGGGATGCTGTCGTGTGTTTTAAAGATTTCCTTTCTCCTCCCTCGCCCAGCCCTAGGTTTGTGGAGGTGACCTGTGGGCCTTCAGGGGCTCACGGACTCGGGAGCCACCTTTGGGCCCTGGGGCCAGCCCCCGTGGGGCTCAGCCTCCGGTTTAGGCAGAGCTTTCATACGCTCCACTGCACGGGGAGAAAGGGCTGTTTGTCGCTCTTCTTAGTCTGTGAAGCACCTAGAGTGGGTTTTTAAAAAGATAAGCCACCCCAGGAACAAAGATGCGTTCTAGAGAGAGGCGGAGTCAGAGGTAGGGTGGTGAACTTCGGCCCAACTTTTTGGCTTCTTGCGGGTTGAACACAAACATCCCGGGCGTTGCTGATAAAGGACTGCTCGCAAAGACGACTTCGGACCTGCTTACCGTCTTCCTCCCCGCCCCCAGGCCTCCAGCATATGCCGCGCTGCCGTCCACTACGGGATCCTAGATGACAAAGGGGGCCTGGTGGACGTCACCAGGAACGGGAGGGTCCCCTTTTTCGTCAAGTCCAAGAGGAATGGCGTGGAGTCTTTGAGGTAACTATTCTGTTACTGATCTGTTCTGATCAGGGTTCCTTAACAGTTTTTCTAGTTATGAAAGTATTGCTGAAACTTTGAAAAGTACTGAACATATAAAGAACCAGGGGAAAAGATAGAGCTGACCTTGATCCTGTAACTCAGAAATTGCCCCGTAGGTAATTCAGCACATTTCATTCTGGTGGTTCTCTCTCTCCTCGCCCCCCGCCCCACACCCCTCTCTAATCTGGTTGAGTTTCAACTTCTGCTTTGTCTTCCCTTCATGGTCTCTGAGAACCCACCAGACACATTATCAGTAACAGTTGATAGCATCTTTGAGTTTCCGGCTAATTCTGGATTAGCACTTTCTCTTACCAAGAACAAGGCTTTTCATTTTTTAAACTTACTAACTTTTTTTTTTGCAAGATAATGTTTTTCACCTAATGTATGTGGCTGGTTGATGGGCCAGGCGGTCCTTGCCATTCTGACTTTTGGGGAGCGGTGAATAGGCCATGTCCTGACCTGTCTATGGAATCAGAGGCTAAAGTGACCTGGGATCATACAGCCCAATGGGGGTCATGGGGTCAAACAGACCTGCCTCTGTCTCTTCCTTGTGCACGACCTTGGGCTGACTTCTGTATCCCTTCTGGGTGGCAGCACCCTCATTTGTAAATTAGGAGCATAATGGGACTTGGCGCTGACGCCCAGCGAATCCACGATGGCACAGCATGTCAGGATGCCCGTGTCAGTGCCTTCCCCAGGGTCCGGGACAAGGAAAGCACTGAGCAAATGCTCCTGTGATTGTTCCAAGACAGCACGTCCCATCCGAATTGTGAGGCCACTCTGAATGTTTCACAAACAACATGAGTCACTCCCCTCCGAAAGGCCTGGCTGTTCCTGGAGCGCTGGAGCGCTCCCTCCCCGTCTGAGACCCGGGCTGACCTAGGGGTCATGTAAGCAAACAAACAAACAAACGAAGAGCAAGGAGTTGTAAACCCAAGTGAAGAAGATACTCACAGAGACATGCCGGTTGGGTGAGCTCAGTACCAGCCGTGCTCGGTGCTCAGCACAGGCGGGACGGAGCTGTGGGCTTGGCCAGCTGCAGACCCTGCGTTGCCTGGGACACTTGTCCTAGAGCCACTTCTGGTCCCTTTCAATGCCCAGCTTTGCACCTAGAGTGGGTTCTTCACATTTTAGAGTTCAGAGAATCTGCGAACATCAACATAAAGCAAATTAAAGCTTTATTTTCACTAACCTCTGATTGAAATGTGGCATTTCCTTCCATTTTGAATGTTGACCCCAAACCAGCGTAGCATTAGCAGGGCTGGGGACGCTCGCACCGGCGGGCACCGGCCAGCTGCAGACAAGGGCAAGCGCTGTCCCTTCCGTCCTGGCCCCGAAATGACGGCAGCTAGAAGACCCGCCTCTAGACTATTACTTGAACGCTTATTTATTTTAATACTTTGATAGTGATATTAATAGTAACTGATCATCTTTTCATCTCTTCTTTTATCATATGCATTTTAAAATGGTCACTCTGAGAAGGGGTCCATAAGCTTCCTCAGGCCGCCAGGAGGGTCCTTGGCACGAAGAAGTCAATGAGCTGAGCCCTAGAATGCCCTCGTTCTAGACCCTGCTCAGACTTTCTCAGTGCTTTCAGGCGGGCGGGAGACGAGCAGAAAAACGGTAAACTGAGGCTGTAAATAAAAACAGTGCAGGAGCAGGTGCGCACTTGTCGAAGCCATTCTGTTTACATTTACCTAACGTTTCCTTTTGTAGCAAATACAAGGCGTCCAGCTCATTCACGGTGTCAAAAGTAAAAGGTAAGCTGGCAGCCTTTTTTTTAACGTGACTATAATATGTGGGCTATCTTGGGTTTCCCTGGAATTTCATTGCCCTTAGTTGTTGCTGTGATGTTTGTCTTGCCTGCTAACATTGCTGTTCTGACATTGTGAAGGCTTCTTAAAGAGGTTCCTGAGGAGGCCAATTCTCTAACTAGTTCCTAAACATATCTGAACTTGGCATTGGCCCTCCCTAGGGTGCTAAATCAGAAACACAGGCCTGGCGCTCCAGCTGAATGTCACAGAAACACCAACACCTGGGTCTCCAGCAGCCAATAGGTGGCACAGGGAGGTGGCATGTCTATTGATTGACAGTGACCGCCTGGAACAGCGTGCTGGGATGGATGCTGAGGCCTCATTCTGGGCTCAGCAGAAAACAGAGCTTAATAGATCACTAATGTCTGCCGTGGACAAGAGGGCAACGGGTATGTCCATTTGGTAGGATGGGATGCCCCAGGAGGGAGCACGCTGTAGTCACTCCCTCCTTTAGACCAAGCCCTTCCTTCCTGCAGCTGTCCGTGTAAACCAAGTTTTATTGGCACACGACTGTGCCCATTCATGTAGGCATCTGTAGCTGGTTTCTTCGCAGCAGAGATTGTTGGGCCCACAAAACTGGAAATATTTACTCTCTGTTCTTTTAAGGAAAAGTTTGTCCCCACTCTGGACTAGATGAGGACATGCCGTCAGAGACAACGGGTGGTCAACATTAGAACCGCTCCCTCACATCTGCTGTTTAAACACAGCTCATGACTTTTGAGAGTCACTGGCCTCCTTCGGAAGAGCTCTAGGTTGGGAATTGGAAACCTGGGGTCCTCACCCAGGTCTCAGCTTTTCTGAGCCTCAGTTCTCTCATCTGTATAGTAAGAATAAGACCTGCCACGAGGCCCTGACCTGATGAAGTAGGAGAAAGGTTTCAGAATCAAAAAGCACCATGCAATAAAAAGTATTGTCAACCCACAGAGAAGCTATGCGGCTGGTAGCCTCCTTGGCTAGTAAACACGCTCGGGCACAGGTTTTGTCTCATCCCTTGAGTGGTGATAGGTGGGATGCCCAGAGCACGGGGGCTAACACCTGCTGGGCTCTCAGCCCAGCTCTACTGGAGGGCTCAGTGAACCCCCAGGGCCCAGTTGTCTAGCAGCCTGATGCACGGGCCAGTAGCTCGAGGCCCAGGCCTGCCCATCCCCTAACCCTTTCCTGATGGCTCCTGTTCACAGTGCAAGACCTGGACTGCTACGCCACCGTCGCTCAGCTCTGCCCATTTGAGAAGCCAGGGACCCACTGCCCAAGGTAAGTCTCGCTGGCATCTGGCTTTGCAAACATGGGGGCTGAGAGAAGAAGGCTGGCAACCCATGCTGGGGTTGCAGGTCATCTCTTGGCAGTGAAGTCCAGTGGAATTCCAGATATGGCCCTTGTATGTATACACCCAGGAAATCGGTCATTTCATGTTCAAAGTCAAGGGTCCACTAAGACCTTCCCTGAGGCCGCTGGTTCTCAACCCTAGTTGCACACTGAACTAGCCTGAGGGACATTAGAAGCACAAATTCCTGGGGACCACTGAAAACTGAATCTTCGGGAGTGGGCCAGAGGGGACCAGCCTGTTTGGATGCTATAGGGTGAGCCCAGTGGGCAGCTGGTACCTGGAACCCTGCTCCGGGACATTAGCTGAGGACTCTGTCCTCTTGATGTCTCCCCCACTTGCTGGACAGAGCCCTTACCCTTGCAGGACTGACTTCATTCGCCACACAGCTCCCCCCAGCTCCCTCAGACTGACCTCGAGATTTGTCATTTTTTGGTCTCATAGATCAGTCCTGAACTCTGGAAGCTTTGTGTTGCTTATCCAATTTAAATCAGCTCATTGATTCTACCAGATCTGTAGCATTTTCTATGGCTAACTTTAGGAATAGCTTTTTAAAACCCAGGTTTTGAGGTATCACTTGTACACAGTAAAATCCACCCACTATACATGTAAGTTTACAAATCAATATGTTTTGACAAACACACACAGTCGTGCAGCCACAGCCACAAGCAAGGTGGAGAGCGTTCTCTTCACCCTAGAATGTTCCCCGAGGTCAGTCCCTCCCCCTCCAACCCCCACCCGCATCCTCACCAACCACCGATCTACTTTCTGTCCCTCTGATTTTGCCTTTTCTAGAATTTTATATAAATAGAGCCATCAGAGTATGTAGACTTTCCTGTTGGGCTCCTTTCTGTCTGCATGCCTTCAAGATTCATTCATGTTGTAGAGCGTACCTGGTTTATTCTTTTGTGTCACTGTGTGGTGTTTCATTCTGTGGAGGTACCACCATTTGTTTAAAGACTAAGTTTTACATGCATCTTTCAAATCTCACTTGGCTGATTTTAGGGGATGATGCACCATAACATAAAAAAAGAGTATCCTCATAGCATTTGTCTCTGAAGTAGCCATTAAGTCCTCTCAGAAGCTGGGTGAGGTATGTAGCACCCTGTGAACCCTAATCCTGGGCCTGGAAGCTTCTAGATTCTCCAAGGGAAAGACTGACCTTGAAGCTAACAGGTGGAAACCCCAGAGGTGTGAGCAGATAATAGCCCCAGGAAGGAGCCAACGAGGGGGAGGAAACTGGACAGGGCGTCCCTGACTCCACTTTGCTACTTGCCTTTACCTGGAAGGACTGGCTCCCACCCCCCCACCACCACCCCTCCAGGGCTGCCACCACCGCCTCGCTGACCCCTCCTGAAATGTTCAAGTGCGGATAGCAACCTTTTAGTAGCTTTCCCCGAATATTAAAGAGAAGCTGAAGGAGATGATTTCAACAAAAACAAACAAAAAGAAAAACTTGACATAGTACTAGTATCTAAAAGCTAGGTTTTGACCTGCCATTCTAGAAGATCTAGGAAACAATGTTCATTCTTACCTAAAATTTGTTTTCTTCTTTTATTTGAATCTCTCACACACGTTCTCTTTCTTTCTGCTCGCCCCTGCCCCCTCCCTGTACCATTTCCATTTCTCAATCCTCTTGTCTGGCTTTCTTCCCTCCCCAAGTCCTGCCTGTCCTGGGGCCAGATGGCTTCCGGGCGCCATTTTGGTTCCTTGATCCCTGGGCTCCAGCCCTTGGTGTACTGTTCCAGATAAAGACAA
Organism: Carollia perspicillata; assembly: GCA_004027735.1. NCBI lineage: Eukaryota > Metazoa > Chordata > Mammalia > Chiroptera > Phyllostomidae > Carollia > Carollia perspicillata. Next base: position 12,648 of record PVKM010040773.1, read on the forward strand.
AAGACCTTTTCTTCAGTAAAGTTCACGCCTTTTCCCGGGTCCACCCACTTCCAGTTTGAGGCATTCCTCTCATCTCCATTGTGCCGACGTGGGGCTGTGGTGACTGACACAGCAGTGATCTAACCCCTCTCCACCTCAGGTTATCAGCTCCCTCTCCCCGGAGTATTCTGTGACTCACGGAGGTGAGGGCCCTCCACCCTTTCCTCCTCCACACAGGGAAGTGGCCTTTCAAAAAGCCTATTGATTATAATCTCATAATATATCCACACCATGAACTGGCCAACACCCAAGAATGGGAGGTACAGCGTTTTACAATCCCATACTCACCTCTCATATATTTATTCCCCTTAACCTTGTTGTTTGCTTGTGTCTTTTTGTGTGGTGCTTAAAAATTCTATATTAACTATTTAAGAAGAGGAAAAATATCTCTACCACTGCTGGAATGAAAGAGCTGGTTTTTTTTTTTCTTAAAGAGTAAACAGTGTGGTAGGTTTCCTTTCATCTAAGAACTTAAATCTTGAAATTCAAATAAAGAGGGCCAGCTGCTTCTCATAACCATC
>PVKM010040774.1:0-13350 GCA_004027735.1 Carollia perspicillata
CACCTAGGTTTTCAAATTTCTTGGCATACAGATCCTCATAGTAATTTCTTACAATCCTTTGTATTTCCGTGGTGTCAGTTGTAATCTCTCTTCTTTCATTTCTGATTGTGTTTATTTGGGTCCTCTCTCTTTTTTTCTTGATGAGCCTGCTTAAAGGCTTGTCGATTTTGTTTATCTTTTCAAAAAACCAGCTCTTGGACTCATTGATCCTTAGTATTGTGCTTTTGGTCTCTATGTCATTTAATTCTGCTCTGATCTTGGTTGTTTCCTTCTTTGTACTAGCTCTGGGCTGTCTTTGTTGTTGTTCCTCGAGTTCTTGTAGGCGTAGTGTTAGGTTGTTTGTTTGAAATGTTTCTATCTTTTTTAGGTAGGCCTGTACTGCTATGAACTTCCCTCTCAGGACTGCCTTTGCTGTGTCCCATAAATTTTGGGTTGTCTTAAGATCATTTTCATTTGTTTCCAGAAACTTTTTGATTTCTTCCTTGATTTCATTCTTGACCCATTCGTTGTTTAATAGCATTCTATTCAGTCTCCATGATTTTGAGTGTTTTGGGTTTTTTCCTTGGGGTTGGTTTCTAATTTTAGTCCCTTATGGTCAGAGAAAATCCTTGGTATTATTTCAATTTTCTTGAATTTGTTGAGGCTTGTTTTGTGTCCTATCAGGTAATCTATCTTTGAAAATGTTCCATGTGCATTTGAATAGAATGTGTATTTAGCTTCTTTTGGATGCAGGGCTCTATATATATCAGTTAAGTCCATTTCATCTAGGGCATTGTTCAATGCCACAATATCTTTGTTAATATTTTGTTTGGAAGATCTGTCCATTTTTGAGAGTGGGTTGTTAAAATCCCCTATTATAATTGTGTTGCTATCAATGTCTTTCTTGAAGTCTTCTAAGATTTTCTTTATGTATTTGGGTGCTCCTATGTTGGGTGCATATATATTTACAATGTTTATGTCTTCTTGGTGGAGTCTTCCCTTGAGTATTATGAAGTGACCTGGGTCTCTCTTTATAGCTCTTTTTTTGAAGTCTATTTTTTCTGATATGAGTATTGCTACCCTGGCTTTTTTTTCCTGTCCATTTGCTTGGAAAATTTGTTTCCAGCCCTTCCCTTTCAGTCTGTGTATGTCTTTTGTTCTCAGGTGTGTTTCTTGTAGGCAGCATATGTGTGGGCCATGTTTTCTTATCCATTCAGCTATTCTGTGTCTTTTGATTGGAGCATTTAACCGTCCTCCTGTCTTAATAATAGGTGTCCTTAGAGTAGAATATTTTTTCCACACTCAGATTCAGTCTTCATCTCTGGAGTCAACCCTGTCCTGTTTCTTCTCCCCTGGACCTGTGCCTCTTCTCTTTAAGGTGAACTCTTTTCTTTTGTTGACTATTTTTAAAAAATTTTAAACATCCCAAACATCCAAGGCATTTTTTCATCTTTCAAGTCTATTAGAGCTTCTAGTCCTTGACTGTGAGCTCCAGCATTTGGGATCATTTCTCAGCTTTTTACTTGTGAAATTTTCCCTTGGGCCTGTTATTAGGGTTCCCCCTGACTTCTTGGAGCAATGGTCTCGAAATTGATCTAAGGATATCTTTTATTGTCTATCTGTTCTTGAATTTTTTCAGTGTTTTGTGTTTTAATTTTTCTTTCTTTTAGTTTTTACTTTATGTTTCTTTTCAGTCGGTCTTGAGTACTTCTTTTTTCTAGCATTTGAAAGCTGTGTTGGATTTTTAAATGTTGAGTTCATTGTATGCTGAAGATTTTATTACCATGCTGCAGTAGTTCCAGTTTAGTTCAGCTCATAGCCTCTTCTCGATTAAGTGCTGTTACCCATTTTGTGCACATGAATAGTTCAGTGAAATTGCAATAAAAAAGTGTGTGTGTATTGTGAACTAGAATTCACGTGTTCACATTTCATCAACTAAACGGAATGCTGTTTGTATATAGTAGATCCGCAACAAATACTTTTTCATTGACTGACTATGTCATATGTGTTGACTCATGAACATACAATAATCCTTACACTACCATGTAATTTAGAAACAGATCTTGAGTCATTTTTACCCTACTGATACCACAGTTTTTTTAGTTCCCCAAATATGCACATGACACATTCATTTTTGTTTTTTGTTTTTGCCTGTTTTGTTTATGTAATCCTGTGTTAAGGTTATTACCTAGGCAGGTTTCACCTCTGAATTGGTTTCATAACTCTTTGCTGGACCATATTCATTATGCAGTTTAGAATTAATGCTTATGGAGAGGTTCGTGGATTTAAATTACTCCATGTGGTACATGGAAGAAACAGTGTCTAAACACAGGGAGAAAAGTCCAATTTGTTGGATGACATTAACCAGAAAGTTTGCAAGGAAGGGAGGGAGCAACTTATGCTTATGTTGTCCGTTCCGAGACAGGCTGTTGCATAGCTGAGAATGAGGAAGAACAGACTTACTTTGCATCTCTTCAAAAGTAAGATCTTAATTTAGTGTGGGGGGGGAGTATAATTTTCCAACATAGGACACGTGTCCATTTTCAACAGAAAGAGAAAAAAACATTTTGTTCTATAACCAACGCTGTAGAATTTAAAACATACCTTGGGTTTTGGTTTCCCATGGTATTTGTCTCCCATTTTTGTACATCTTTTAGAATAAAAGAAATGCTCAAATTTCCTAGTCACCTCTTCTCAGATTTTAATTGTACTCTGCAAACAGCATTGTTTCCAACGACTTCACTAAAATGTGAATTTGAGCTATCCCAGGGAGGAAGATTATTAAAACATTACTCCTTTTTAAAAGTTGGCATTGTAATTTTGAGTGGTTATAAGGCTTATCGGTGATAATGGAGTTCATACCTGAGCCTTAGCCATAATTAAAATTTTCATAGCTTCTCTGCTGCTTGTCCATTGTGTTACATAGGCTAATTAAACACTTCTATTTCTGACATGTTAAGTTCCCTCTATACTGCTCTTCAAAACAATGGAAACAACAAAACCTGAGGACATCATTTGAAAAAACTGTATAGGGATTAGGCATTAAAGGATTTAAATCAGAATTTTTCTTTCAAGCTACATTTATGGTTACTTATTCTCGCTAGACAGAAATTGAGAAGTTTGTGGGTTTATTTCTTAGGCTGTTTGGTTTCTAATGATTGTCAGATTTCATTAAGATGAAATACATTGCCCTGCATTTTAATATTTACTTAGGCTGGTGATTTCTTTCTCATTTGGGACATTGGATACTGATATAACTTAGATCAACTGTGTATCAGTGCAAGTTGCAAATGAAGTTTTGTTTAAATGCAATATATATTTTATCCAAATTTTTATTGTTTCAGTTGCTTATGATTTTATTGAACATAAGCAATGTGAAAGCTTGTCTTACTTGTCCCCCATTAAATAAAGACTTTAGTTAGTTTATGGAAATAACTAATTATAATAGAGCTGAATATAAACAATGAGAATCAAAATTATGTGGGGATCAGGAAATAAAAGAATAAAAATCTATACTTTCATTGAAGCTCAAGCCCCCCAGGTCAGTGGTTTATATGTAGTGGGCTAATTGTATGAAATTCAAGCATTCAGTGATTCAGCACAACATCTGTTTCTCATCCTCATTGAAGGTCAGTGTTGGGGATTGTCATGGGGTGTTCTTTCCCAGGGCATTCAGGTAGTCAGGCTTGTTTTAGCTTGTGACTCAGCCTCCAAGAAGAAGGGGGAAGTGACCTGCTTAGGTCACTTGGTGGGTGGTGAACGAGCACAGTCCTGTGGAAGGTTTTGTGGGTCCCCTGGCTGTACTCAGACTCAAAAAACATAGTCTAGCTATGAACCCTGGAGAAGAGAGCACTTGGATAGTGGTTGTATAACCAGTCTGCCACAGGCTGGTAGGAACCGGGCCGAACTTCCGTGATGGCCAAAATGGAAAGGAAGCACCCTCAGCTCTACACTGTAGTTTTCACCCTCCATAACAAACATACCAGTTTCTTTTCCTTAGTAATGTTTCCTGACTTCACACTTGGGGCTTCGTATTGGTTACATTGAAAACTGTCTGGGGTGGCGTGCTCAGTGACATCATTCCAGCACCTAGAACAGTGGTCCTTAGCAGGCTGATTTTTGTAGTGTCCTTACATGAAGTTAAGTACGCCTTAAAATTTATTTTGCAGAGGGTCAAACTGACATGATTTATATACTTTTTAGTGGCAATAATTACATATCCTTCAAACAGTCATTCAGGAATATAATTAATATCAAATGGACTTTTTTGTAAAATGTGTATGGAAACTAGCTAGTTTAACATAATCTTTTCTGATGAGCTTGGCATGCTGATATTTTATGTTGCTAATGAAAGGTAGCTTTGAGGTAGGAACAGAGACATGACTAATTAATTCAGTCAATGTATTGTATGGCACACTTGTTCTAGAACAAGGGATGCTGAACTGTAGCCTATGGGCCAGATCTTGCCTTTGGCCTGATGTTGTAAAGAAAATTGTGTTGGAACACAGTGTGCCCGTGTGTTCATGTGTTGTTGTGGTTGCCTCCCTGCTGTAAGGCAGAGTTGAGGAAAGTGGTTGGGACAGGGACTGACATGCGAAGTATAAAGTAGTGACTATCTGACTGACCCTTCACAGCAAAAATTCCTGATCCGTCTTCCAGAGGATGAATTTCCGCCCTGTCTTATGGAGCTCACGTTGTAGTGGGGGAGAAAGATAATGAATAAGCACCGTTACTATATGTTGTAGTAATGCTTATAAAGAAATAAAACAAGGGAAGAGAGCGTCAGGGACTGCTGCTTTTCACAGTGTGGGCAGGGAAGGTGTTTCTGAGGTGACATTTGAGCAGAGGTGTGAATGAAGGTGAAGGAGTGAGCCAGTCAGGCATATATTTTGGGAAAGAGACTTTATGGGGGAAGGTATAGCAAGTGTAATGGCTCTTGGGGTATAAGGACAGTATGAGTAAGTAAGGTGTGTATGGTCACAGACTAAAGGGCCAGATCCTGTGGGGTCCCATAGACTACATTGGCACTTTGCATTTTATTCTGAGATGGAAAGCCATCACAAGCAGAGAAATGATATATCCTTTGATTTGGATTTTAAAAGGAACAGTAAGAGTGCTATGTAGAGATAGATTGGAGCGGACGAGTAGAAGGAACATGTGTCTCTGTGCTAGGCAGTGATAGATGCTGAGGATATCAAGATCAATCAAAATGGTTCCTGTTTTCTAGGGACCGGCAGGGAAAGATCACTGTGATGTACTGTGACTGGTAGAAACACACAAGGTGCTTTGGGATTGCTTAGGAAGGTGCTTGATCCAAACTGGCAGATGATACTTGACCTGAGGATGCTGCTCTGTACCTGTCTGTTTTATACCAGAGCTTTGGGATTCTTAGAAGGACCATACAAACAGACGCTCAGCCAGATCATCAAAGCTTCTTCCACAGAGCAGAGGTGGGTGGCAGTGGGTTTCACTGCCCATAACGAGTAAAGATCATAACGAGTGCTCTTTGGAGCATTGTGGGAGAATGATTCTAAGACAGCATCAAGGCCCAGGGGGATACATTAGTATCCCACTGGGATAGTAGTGGGCACTAAGAGGGTGGGAGTGATGTCTGCCATCTTGCCAGAGAGGAGAGGCCCAAGGTAACTTTGGTCTGGACAAATAAGGATCATATGACTGTAGAAAAGTCTCAGTAATTTGTCAATAGAATATATTGCAGAGCATTGCTGACTTTTCCCAAGAGCCCAGCAGCATGAATTAGGTGTAAATTATACCTCTGAGGAATTAACAAATTGGTCTGCTCTCTGGAATTATTGGATATGATCCAGTTCGAGTGTGAAGGATGTCTGTAAAATGATTTTTATTTCTGAGAAGTGATATTAAGCCGTTTTGGATAATAATTAGCTACCATTTTTATTGGTGTAGAGAGTATTTTATTGGTTATTCATCTTTGTGTTCTCCATAATAGAGTATCAAGGTCTTTCAGAAAATTTTTAGTAATTATAACTCAGGCTTTAGAAGAAATAGATACTTTCACAATATAGAGGGAGTTTTTTTACACTATCTTTGTGACTGACAGAATGAAATTTAGTGAGGATATAGAAGACTTGAACAGCAGAATTAATAAGGTTGCTTCACCAGTCTAGACACCGCCCGGAACAACCCCAGAATATGCACTGTTCACCAGTGTTGGCTGACATTCACCCAGGTTGTCAGCTTGTGGGGCAAAAGGAAGTCCCAGTATATTTCAGAGGATTGAAATCAATCAGAATAGTGTTCTGTAAATTAAACTAAAATCAATAGCAAAATGAAGCTAGCAAATCTTTTTTGAATAACTTATGGGTCATAGAAGGTATATTACAATGGGAATTAAAAAAATTGAGAAAATAGTTTGATCAGAGTTAATATAAAAATACTGTATATCAAATTTGTGGGGTACAGCAGAAGTCATACTAAGAGGAAAGTTTATGGCTTTAAATGCATGTTAGCAAAGAAGAAAGACTGAAAAAAATTCAATGATCTGAGCATCCATCTCAGGAAGTTAGGGGGGAAGTAAAAACCCCAGCAAGCAAACTAAACCCAGAGGAAGTAGATGGGCATAACAAAAGGAGAAGGTAATAAAATAGAAAACAAATATATACCAGGGGACATCTACAATACTAGCTGTTCTTTTGAAAAGACCAATGACATCAGTAAATTTGGTGAGATAAATCAGTTTCAAAAAGACAGAGGTACAAGTAACCAATATTAGGAACAAAAAAAGGGAACATCACACAAAAACCTGCCAACATTACCGTATTTTTCGGACCATAAGATACCCCACCCCCAGTTTGGGAGGAATGATGGTTGTTAATGCTGCTGTTGAGTTCTGTTTACATTTACATTGTGAAATATTATGTTACTTATGTTATTAAATATTTTACCACATTTTTTGCTTCAAAATTTTCCCATTTTTCTCTAAAACCTAGGTGCGTCTTATGGTCTGAAAAATAAGTAAATGTTAGGTTCTTTTTTCTTTTTGTGGGTTAGTTCAGCAGTCCCCAATCTTTTTGGCACCAGGGACTGGTTTCGTGGAAGATAATTTTTCTGTGGACCCATGTTGGCAGGGGATGGTTTCAGCATGATTCAAGTGCATTACATTCAAGCTCACCTTCTGCTGTGCAGCCTGGTTCCTGTAACAGGCCACAGACTGGTGGGTGAGGGGGTGGTTCTGGGAGCCCTGAGTTAACTCTTTGATAACTTTCTCTGATTTTTCTGGGGAAATTAGTTGATTTGAGGGTTTTTTCCCTGCCAGGGTTCATTTTGGTAGACCGTATTTTCCTAAGAAATTATCCATTTCATGTAGGTTATAAAATGTGTTCGCATTGAAGTAAGTACAGTAGACTTATGTTTTATCTTTTTTACATTTGTGTATTCCTTTTTTCTTTGACAGAATTTGTGTGTGCTTTATTTCAGTATTTTTTATTGTGGTAAAATATAAGTAGTATAAAACTGACCATATGAACCATTCTAAGTGCACTGTTCTGTGGCATTACGTACACTCACATGGTTGTGCAGCTGTCACCATGTTCTTCTCGTGAACGTCTTCGTCTTCCCACACTGAAATTCTGTACCACTGAGTAATAGCTCCCCAGGCCCCTCCCCGGCCCCTGTTGTACTCTCTGTTTATGAACCTGACTATTTTAGATACCTCATATAAATGGGTTCGGTTTTCTTAAGAACCAGGATTTTTGTTCATTTGATCTGTTCTCTACAACATTAATTTCTCCTTGTATCTTTACAATTACTGTCTTGGTACTTTCTTTTGATGTACCTTGTTCTATTTCTAGCTTTTTGAGTTAGGAATGTAATTCATTCATTTACTTACAAAATTGATATAGGTGTTTAGAGGTCTGAATTTTTTTCTGATTATTACTTTAAATTGTTCCATGAACTCTAGTATGTAACATTTTCACAATCTCTTTTTCAGAAATTTTGAGATTTATGTATATATTCTCTTTCATGCAAGAGTTGTTTCAGCTTGTGGGAGGAAAGACATTTTTGTATTTCATTTCTCGGTTTTTTTTATTGTAAGTTTTACTGATACTGATGCAGAGCTTGGTGAAATTTCACAAAATGAAATTCCCTGTGAAACGAGCACCCAGACATTACAGTGTCCCCTTCAAGTCATGATCACCCTGCTCTCAAAGGGCAGCTAAGTTCTAACATCAATGAGTTTTGCCTGATTTTGAATTTAGATTATTATTCCATATGGTTTTGTGTTTAGATCTTTTTGTTCAATAGTTTTGTTAAACTTATCTGTGTTGCAAGTACTCATAGGTCATTCATTCTTTTTGCTTTATAATGTTTAATTTATCCATTTCTCCTTTTGGTGGGTATTTATATTGTTTCTAGTGTTTTTAAGTTCTAGTTTCTTTTGCATTGTAATCAGAGGATAGAGTTTGTAATATTTTTATTTTATGACCATATTAATGACTTCTTTGTGCCTTAATATAAGAAGATTTTTTGTGTTTGTTCAAAAAAGGTGTAGTCTGTTTATTAGAGTCTAGTGTTCAGTATATGTCCAAAAACCCTACCTTACTGGTTTATATTATTCAGATCATTTATGTCATTACTTGTTTCCCCTTGAATTCTCATACTGAGGGGTGTGTGAGTCTTATTTATAGTGAATTTCTACTTATTCTTAGATTGGCTGTAGTTTCTATTATTTGGTTCATAGATATTAATAACTTATTTTTTCATTGTGTGCTTCTAGATTTGTCCATTGAATGTTTTTTGCTTAAATTTTATTTTGTCTGATATGATTGCAATCTGATTGTTTACATTTGCCTGATAAGTATTATTTGTTTATCCCTTTGTTTTTAGCCTTTTTGAATCACTGCATCTTAAGTGTGTCCTATACAAACTGCATAGAGGTAGACTTTGCTCTTTAAGCAAGTTTGACATCTTTACATAGGCAAGGTAAGTTCATTCACATTGTTTTAACTGATATGTTTGTTTTTCTATTGTCATTTTATAATTACTGTCTGTATTATACTTACTATGTTTATTACTAAGTGTGTTTTACCAGAGATTTCAAAAATACTTCTTTCGATGTGTAGGAAGGACTGAATTTTTCTTCCAGTGATTACCTTTCACTTATATAATGTTTTTTAGTGCTTTTAATCCTTCTCACTTTATAACCTATCCTTTTACTATCTGTATATCAACTTTGAAGGATATTCTTTCTTCTCCACCTATTACCCATTCAATAGTCACTGATTTTATTGTTTGCTCTTTTTTTCTTTTTCCTCTCTTCCTATTATTTTAGTTGTATTTTTTAAATTGTCAGAACTTGTTTACACACCATTCTTTTCCCATGAGCCCAGTCTTGTTTTAATTCTACAGTTAAATATGTAAACTGCTCACTTAACTCATTAGTCCTTTTGCTTAAATTTCTTCTGTTACCCCTTGATTAGATGGAGTTTAAATCCCAATGCATCCGTTGAATTTAATGGATTAACTCCTTTCCTATGCAGCTAGAATTATATTCTTGTGTATCTGTAAGAGAACTCAGAAAATATTCATTTAGATAATTTTCTGCATCTGCCATTCAGATGATGAGCTGGATTGAGAAAGGTGATTAGAATCCTTAGGAAGGGTGCATGTGGAAGTATTTTTGTGAGTGCCTCCTTGTTCAAGTATTTTTCCCCCCAAGTATTCTTTTAATGCCTTGATAGTTAAGGGACAACTTGAAATACAAAATCTTTGTTTTCACTATTTTTAAGTTTCTTACAAATGAATATCTACTTTTGTCTTGCTTAGTATACTGTTTTAATATATTGATACCAATCTGATTCTCTGTTCTCATAAGTTACTTCATCTTTTATCATGGAGGCCTCAAGGATCTTTTCTATATTGTTAAAGTCTTACAGTCTTTATAAGTCTGTATCCTTATAGTTTTTGTTCTTGGAAAGTTTTCCCTAGTTGACTCTTTAAATGTGTAGTTTAAATTTTCTTTTATTTCCAGAAAGTTTTCTTGGATTACTATTTTAAATATTGTCTCTGTTTGAATATGTTCTTCCAGAGTCTTGTATACATGCAGCTTGGAGTAAGTTTATCTCCATTTAAATGAGTGTTTGGCCTTTCTTGCCTTTTTTCTATAAGTCACTTCCTTATTTATCCTTTTCTTTGGGTTGTTTTCTTTTCCTCAATGCCTTTACTACATTTGCATTTGAATTTATTCTCCTTTGGGCACTTTTTTATATAATATTCCTTTCTGATACGATTTTTTTCTTCTATTTCTTAGTTGAATCAACTTTGTTCTGTTTCCTCCTTTTTCCCTCCATTTCTATTCTTAGTTTCTGTATAAGTTTCCTACATGTTTGTTTGAGGATATTTAATTCAGTTTCAAGTGTTGTGTTACAGCTTTCTTTTATTTCTGGTTGTTGGGGGGGGAGTTTCATTAGCTGAAATGCTTTAATTCATATTTTCTGTTTTTAATAGTAGTTTCGTGTGAATGTGAGCTCTATTTATTTATTTAGTATTTTGAACTCCTATTTATTTTGTGAGTAGATTTTCTAGTTGGAGAACTCTTTCCAGTCCTGTCTTCTCTGCAGTTCCTTTAATGGATTATATTGGTTTTTAGGGGTGGGGGGATTTTTCTTTTATTTGTATATATCCTTATTTTTTCTCTTATTTATTTATTTCCTTTCTCTGCTGTATCTCCAGAGGGGTGCCGACATTCTCTAAGTGTCTGACTCTGTTTCACAAGCATTGCTTCTCCAAGGCTGCAACTTCTGGTTTTACTTGCTTTCAGGCCCCATTTCTGTAGTCAGTTTTGTGAACTACCAAGCCTTGACTTCACACTTTCTTTATTTTCAGGAGTGTTGTGGACATTTAAGTCCTCAACATGTTTCTACTCTATTTTACAGAACCTCCAATCTTTCCTACCCTATTTTCTACCCATAGGCTTGCAGTGGTGTGTGATGCAAGCTCTGTTGGAATGTAGTTTATTTCTCTGCTTATAGGTAATTTGAAGGCTATTATATTGCCTCCTATTAATGCTTGGGGACATGAGTTATATGTGCCTTTTTTGCTCTTTGTATAAATGTATAGATGTTTTGTAGGGAGGATGTGTGGTGAGATTTGGAATATGGTGGCTAAAATCCTCTTAAATCTGGAAGTCCTGCCAGGCCAGCATAATCTTAATGTCAAATATTGTAAAGGATGTTCATTACAAGAAAAAAAGTATAAGGCGGTCTCATTCATGAACATATGCGCAAAAATCCGAAAAAAAAAAAAACCCAATTAGATATATAAATATAAAAGAGTAATATGTGATAAAAATGATAATGAAGGAAAAAAACATGCAGTTATCATTAGGTGCAGAAAACACTAAAATTTAACAGCTATTCATGATGAAAAACACATAAGCAAACTAGGAAGAGTAATTTTAGCAGGAGTATCTATAAAGAAACTTATAGCATATTTAATGATGAAATGATGAAAGCTTATCTTCTAAAATTGGGAATGAGATATGGATGCTTGCTATTACCACAATATGCTGTAAGTTCTAGCCAGTGCAATAAGATAATTCGAAGAAATAATTCAATATATGCAGACAATGCTGTCGTATATGTAGAAACATCCAAAAGCATGTAATGTATGTAAAGTTGTTAGCCCTAAGCAGTGTGTTTAGTACAGTTGCTGAATTCTCTATATCAATGAACAATTAGAAAATAAAATTAATAAGGGATCTATTTATAACAACATTGAAAATGCGAACATATAGGAATGAACTAGGAAGAAACTTACTGTACCTTTAAGTAAGAAACCATAATATATTTAGAGAATTTAAGGAAAAGGTAAATAAAGGAGGAACAGATTATGTTCATGAAATGAAAGGCTAAATATTATAGAGATGTCCGTTCTCCCTAAACTGATCCATAGATTCTATCCAACTCCAGTCCATAGCCTGAAAAGTTTTGGGGGTGGAAATTGACTATTTGTTTCTAAAATTTATATGAAAACGTAGAGGGTCAAGAATATCAAGACACTCTTGAAGAACAATAAGGTGGCAGGACTTAACAGATATTAAGAGTTATTATAAAGTTCATAGTATTTAAGGCAGTGTGGTATTGGCATAAGTATAGGCAAGTAGATTAAGGAAACTGAATAGAAAGCCCTGAAACAGACCTACATGTGTGTAGACATTTGATTATGTTAACAGCAAAATAATCTGGAAAGGATGGTCTTTTTAATTTTATTTCTCAGTTACCATTTACATTCAGTATTATCTTGTATTAGTTTCAGGTAGACAGCATAGTGGCTAGACAGTAATATACTTGCAAAGCTGCCACCAGTAAGGCCATACCACCCTGAACACGCCTGGTCTAGGATGTTCTTTTTGATAATTGTTGTGCGGTCCCTGAAATAGATACCCATAAATGACATTTGACCATTTGCCCTCTAACTTACACCAGATACAAAAATCAATTCCAGATTAGACTATAGATCTAAGGTAAACAGTTAAAAAAAAGCTTCATGGTCTAAGAGTGTAGGAAAGTTACTTAAACAGGAAACAGAAAACCCTGACCATAAATGAATAGATGCTAAATTGAACTAAATTAATATTAAGAACTTCTGTTTATTGAAACGTGCCATTAAGAGTAAAAAAGTAACCCATAGGCTGGAAGAGAACATTTGAATCACATATAAACTTATATGTCTCCTACCCAGAAAATTTTAAAGACTTAGTTAGAAATCAGTAAGAAAGCCAGATAATCCAATAGAAAAATGGGTAAGAGACTGACTTACACAAGCACTTTAGAAGGGGATGTACAAGACTTCCGGCTGAGATGGAGGCGTCGGTAGACACTGTGCTTCCTCACACAACCAAAAGAAGGACAACAAATTTAAAAACAAAAAACAACCGGAACTGACAGAAAATTGAGCTCTATGGAAGTCCGACAACCAAAGAGTTAAAGGAGAAACGTTCAGACTGGTAGGAGGAGCGGAGATGGGCAGAAAGGTGGAGAGGACTCACGGCAAGGCGGCGACTGGTGGACTGGGTGAGGTGGAGGCTTCTGGACTGGGCGGTCCCACATTTGCATGCAGATAAACCAGGAAGAACAGTCAGGAAGTGAGACAGACCAAGCAACCCAGGGTTGAGACAGCAGCGGGAGAAACTTCCAACCTCACAGGAGAGGTTCGTTCGTTGGAGTGATCCACAACGTCCCTAGAGCGTACACAATTCCACCCTCCCCCCGGGAATCAGCACCAGGAAGGCTCAATTTGTTTGTGGGAAGTGGGGAAAGTGACTGAAATCTGGTAGAGAGTGGAGCAAGCAGCACTGTTCCCCCTCGGACCACTCCCCGACATACATCGCTG
>PVKM010040775.1:0-13305 GCA_004027735.1 Carollia perspicillata
GAGCTCTTCTGCTTGATCTTTTCCAGAAGGGGTTCCAGACACTGGGCTTCTGGGAACTGTCCATGGTTCTACCCTCCTCCCCAGCCCCAGCCCCAGCCTGTCTGGAAAGGACAAATGTGCTAGATACATGACCTTTATCATGAAGTTTTCCTGAAAGTTTAAATAAGATTTCTGTTTCTATATTCTCTCTCTCTCTCTCTCTCTCTCTCTCTCTCTCTCTCTCTCTCTCTCTCTCTCTCTCTCTCTAGATAGAGGTAGACATAGAGATAGACATAGAAATAGAGATAAAGATAGACACAGATACAGACACAGACACAGACATAGCAACTGATACACATTATTAATTACCAGCATGCCAGAGGTTCTCCCTGTGCCCTTTCCCAATCACAACTTCATCCCTGTTCCTGAAGTGACCACTATCTTTCCTTTCTTGCTTTCCTTTTCATATACCCACCACAATGTATACACACAAAAACTATATAGCTCAGTTTTGTCTATTTTCTAAGAGAATGTGCCCATGAAATCACACTTTACGTATTCTATGGTTTCTTTCTTGTTTTGATAAAAATAATTTTGCAAGCTTCATGTTTTTAGTACAGCTGTATCATGTGTGCATTTTCAGTGCTGTATGGTATCTCATTTCATGACTGCATCACAGTCCATTTGTCCATTCTGCTGAAGATGGACATTTGTTGTTTATACTTTGGAGCCATGAGCATTCACATACTATGTTAGTATACAGGTTTATTAATTTCTTTAGGGGACATAAGCAGTTATAAAATTATAGAGTCATCAGACCACATAAAAGTATAAGAGTTCTGGCCACTGCACACCCTTGCCTATACTTTGTATTGTCAAACATTTAAAAAATATATAGAAAATAAAGAGGAAACATAAACCTTATGGTCATTTCAAGGGGACTCAAACGAAGTTCCTCTGTGTTTGTAGATGAGCATGTCCTTTCTCTCCAGCAGTCCTCCAGCTCGGGAGGAAGGAGTGAGAACATAGGACACTTTCTTCTTCCAAGACTTGACCCCTAACATTACTCTTCTTCCTCCCCCACCAGCTCCTGATGGGCCCCCCATGGATGTCACCTTGCAGCCCGTGACCTCACAGAGCATCCAAGTAACCTGGAAAGTAAGTGAGGTTGAAGGTATCTCCCTTGAAATGCCTCCTTGCCTCCACTCCTCAATTTAGGAATGAAGCCCCATCAGGCTAGCTAGTTCTGGTCTCTTATCGTGCCCGTGCCTGGTTTTTGCTAAAGCCAGTGAGACTGAAAGGAAGGAAAGAGAGAAGGAAACAGCAGCAAGTCCCCCCACCAATCCCTATTTCTTTTTTCACCTGCTTTCTGATGGAGGCTGATGAAAAACTTGGCAGCGCCAAGTAGGGAAGATGGTCTTTCCACCACACTGGCCTGTCCTCCCAAACCTACATGCTGTAAGAAGGCAGGAGTTGGATTTTATTTTGTGCAAAGTGCAAGGGGGTGCTGCAGATGACGGGGACCTCATCTCAGCCCTGTGACTGATCTGGGCGATAGGTGACACATCACCCGTCTTCTCGCAGTGAGACCTTAGACAAGGGGCTCAGTCCTTTCAGGCCTCAATTTTCTCCTCTTCAAAATCAGAATGAAAATAACACCCTCTTTACTTCTGGAGGGCAGGGAGAGCTGTAGAGAAAACAGATCAGTATGTCTTGCAGCCACTTCTAATGGACAGAAACTTATAAAATCTAGACAGAGTCTGAAGAGTCTATCACTTAAGGAAAGTCATAGAAGAGATCCAACAGTTAGGCAGAGGAACAGATTAGAACAATCTTGTGCTTGGGTAACTCCATCCTTGTTGCCACATCCCTGCCATGGGCACAAAAGGGTTGACAATGCTGATGGCTTCCTGTTGTGCCATATTTTCCAGTGTCCAAGTATTTTCTTACACTAACTTAGGTGACCCCTGTTTCTGTGGAGTAGGGTGGACAAAGATATTTTTTGTCTCCATCTATAAGAGGAGGCCAAGGGATAGACATGCAAGGTGACTTGTCCTTGGCCATTCGAGTAGTGACAGGTGCAGGATTTAAGTACACATAGTCTGGCGCCCCCACCCTGTCTCCCCACCACAACACACTGCTCAGAGTTTGGGAACAGAGTGCTTTCTTAGGGCCCATTCATATTCTTCTTCTTGAAGCTTTCCCAGTTTAGCAGTGGAGTTTAGGCACTGCCTCATCTCCATCTGGGATCAAATGTTCAAAGTTAGTCTCTGACTCTGACTCCTCACAGAAAAAGCACTGGTGCTTTAGTCTTCCTCCTGGGCCTTTCAAAAAGGTAGGCTCAGGACTGGAGAGATTCAGAAGGGCCTAGTGATGTTTTCCCTGAAAAGACTGCATTCTTGTATGTGCATGTGCTCACACACACACATGCAATGCATGAAAGCCTGGTTCCTTCCCTTCCTAGAGAAATGACCAAGACGAAAGTGGGACAGAGTCCTTCCTAGGGACCAGCCCACCGTAGATACCTGGAGCCATGGTTCCCTCCAGATTCAGGTCTGGGCTCCAGGGCTTTCCTCAGAAACCGAGGGTGAAGCCTGGAGTCTTGTCCCCAAGTCTCGTCTGCATCCTGGCTGCAGACGCATTTCCTAGGAACAGTCTGAGGAAGCCAGGAGGTGGGAGCAGGTAATGAATAAGTATGTAAAACACTGACACTGAGACATTTGGCTATAAAGCTCTGACCTGGTGGTCAATAAAAATTTAGAATCAGATTTATTTCTCCGAAGTCTCATAATGAAAAATAAAATTGATTAGAAAGTTAGAACTTCAGAATAAACCAAGCCACCAATAAATTTTGGACTGACTTCTCAGGGGATTTTTTTAACACTAAGAAACAGATTAATGAAAAATAAAGATTCACTTGAAAGATAAGTCACTTCATTTTAAGACTCTTTCCATGAGATGGATCACCACTGCTTTATGACATAAATTTGCAATCAGCCCGATTGATTTCTTAATGCTTCAGAGAAATATTGTTAGGATTGATTTAAATTCAGAGTGTGCCTGTTTAGGGATGGGCAGGGTAGGGGAGAGGCAAAAGAGAGAGAAGGAGAGAAGAAGGAGGGAGGGAGGAAAGGAGGAAAAGAAGATCTGTCAGGATTCACATAAACATGTGAGTGTATATGTGTGTATGTAGCAAGGCATGCCTGGATGCCCATCTGTGTCCTCTGCCAGTATATGTGGATGTGAATGAAGGCTCTGTGATGCTGCGTACAGGTGTATATCATAGTATAGCAGGCTCTGGGTATGTAGGCATGTGTGTCATTGTCCAATGACGTATATGTTAGACTGTGTATCAGTATGGATGTGTATATGTAATATGGTAGTATACATCAGTGTGAAAACAAGGGTATCTTGAAAATATGTTTGGAGACAATGTTCCATGTGTATGATGTACGTAGACATATGTGTACAGATACAAGACCCAGATTCAGAAATTTGCCTACTTGCAAAGTAGCAAACAGTGCTGCCCAAGTGCAGGGAGAAACATTTTCAGGCATTAACAAAAAAGTCAAGTCAGTTGAATACACATACACCCATTTTGTGAGTTCAAAACAATTATGTTAAATTAAAAACTTCATTTTATTGAGTTAACAGTGAGCTTAGAAAGGCAGTTCATTTAAAACATTCATTGAATTTTAAAAAAACTGTGGGGCTGCTTACTAACTTAATTGTTTTTGATCTCACTAGTTTTTAGCACAATAAAAAGGTGGGCTTCTAAATTAACTTCATTGTCTTTAAAACCCTGATTCAAGCTGTTTTCATAGTCACTGGGCTTGGTGCTCTCTCTCAATTTAATAGACAGGCAGATCCTCTCCTTAAAGGATCCAGTTTCTCTTTATGGATCCAAATGCATCTGACTGGGGATAGGTGTGTGGTTGTTTGATGCATCTGGAAGGGCATGTGTATGGTTTTAAATGTGGGGATATATTGAAATCATGTGTGTGTGTGTGAAAGAGACAGAGTGTGTGTGTGTGTGTGTGAGGGTTCAAGCTTGGGGTGAAAATATGTTTTGTGTTCCCCAGATCGATGCTAGTGGCGTTTTCTCCATCCACCAGCCGAATAGAATCAGTCCTTCCTTCCTACCACCCTAGCCAGAACTCCAGAGCACCCCCTCCCTGCTGTATGTCCCTGCCCATCTCTGTCACCCAGCCTGGGAGCTGGCTGCAGACTGCAGGCCTCAGCCCAGCCCAGCCCTTGGCCAGGATGTTGGGGGAAATCCAGCTGCATGCCCCAGCAGTGGCGAGGCTCACGTGAAAGTCAAAGACTTTTATTTCACTTGTAAATATATATACCGTTTTATAAACAAAAAATTACCATTTTAACCATGTTTATGTGTATAGTTCAGTGGCATTACGTACATTCACAGTGTTGTGCCACCATCACCACTGTCCATCTCCAACACTTTGTCATCTTCCCCAACAGGAATCCTGTTCCCATTAAACAATAACTCCCAGTCCACCATCCCCAGTTCCTCATAACCTCTATTCTATTTTCTGTCTCTATGAATTTGTCTACTCTAGGTACCTCATAGAAGTACTACCGTACAATATTTTTCCTTTTGCATCTGGTTTATTTCACTTAGCAAAGTATTTCCAAGGTCCATCATGTTGCAACACATGTCAGTATTTCCTTCCTTTTTAAGGATGAATAATATTCCTTTGAATGGCTATACCACAATTTTTACCAATTCATCTGTTGGTTGTACTTTTTGGCTATTGGGAATAATGTTGCTATGAATGTGTGTATAGATGTCTGTCTGTGTCCCTGCTTTCAATTTCTTTGAGTATATTCTCAGGAATGGAATTGCTGGATTATGTGGTAATTCTATGTTTAACTCTCTGAGGAACTGCCATACTGTTTTCCATAATGGTTGCCACATTTACATTTCCACCAAGAGTGCACAAGGGTTCCAACTCCCCCAAATCCTCACCAATGCTTGTTGTCTGCCATTTTTGATATTTACTACCTAGTTTGTGTGAAGTGGTATCCTCAAACTCTTTCTTCTTTTCCAAACCACCAGTAATTTCTCCTCTCCCTTTCCATCTGATCACTTTTTGTCTGCTCTTCCATTTCTCCCAGGCCCCTGAGCCAGTGCTAAATGATGTCCTTATTCACTCATTCATTCAACGAATGTGTTTTGAGGGGCTACTACAGTCCAGGCACCATGCTAGATACTGAAAAAAACAGCAGGAAACAAAAAAGACAACATCTCCATCCTCATCCTCGTGGAACTTACATGGATAGTCAACACATAAGAAAACATATACAGGACATCTGGCAAAGATGGAGGCATAGGTAGATACACTTTGCCTCCTTTCACAACCAAAAGAAGGACAACAAAGTTAAACACAAAAAACAACAAGAACTGACAGAAAATTGAACTGCATGGAAGTCCCACAACCCAGGAGTTAAAGAAAAAACATTCATCCAGACCAGTAGGAGGGGCAAAGATGAGCAGGCAGGATGGAGAGGACTCCCTGCAAGGCGGGAGCTGGCAGACCAGACAAGGCAGAGGCTGGTGGAGTGGGCGGCCCCAGATTTGTGTGTGGATAAATAGGGAGGAACAACTGTGGAGTGACACAGACGATGCAACCCAGGGTTCCAGTGTGGAAAATAAAGCCTCAAAACCTCTGACTGAAAAAACCTGTGGGGATTTTGGCACAAGGAGAAACTCCCAGCCTCACAGGAGAGTTAATTCAAGAGACCAACAGGGTCCTAGAACATACACAAAACCACCCACCCAGGAATCAGCACCAGAAAGGCCCCATTTACTTGTGGGTAGCAGGGGAAGTGACTGAAAGCCGGAGGAGAGCCCAGCAAGTAACATTGTTCCCTCTCAGACTCCTCCCATACATACAGCACCACAACGCAGTGACTGTGGCGTGGCCAGCCCTGGCAAATACCTGAGATTCTGCCCATTGCTGTGTAATAGGAACACTGAGACAAAAAAATTATGGCCCAAATGAAAGAACAGATTAAAGCTCTAGAAAAAGTACAACAACTAAGTGATGAAGAGATAGCCAGCCTCTCAGATGCCAAGTTCAAAACACTGGTTATCAGGATGCTCACAGAAATGGTTGAGTATGGTCACAAAATAGAGGAAAAAGTGAAGGCTATGAAAAGTGAAATAAGGGAAAATGTACACAGAACCAACAGTGATGGGAAGGAAACCAGGACTAAAATCAATGGTTTGGACCACAAGAAGAAAAAAAAAAATTCAACCAGAACAGAATGAAGAAGCAACAATTGAAAAAAATGAGAAGAGGCTTAGGAACCTCCAGGACAGGCGTGAAACTCATTTTCACTGGGGGCCACATCAGCCTTGAGGTTGCCTTCAAAAGACTGAAATAATTTTAGGACTGTATAAATGTAACTACTCCTTAACTGTTAAGGAGCTAAAATTACAATCGGCCCTTTGAAGGCAAACGTGAGGCTGATATGGCCCCCAGTGAAAATGAGTTTGACACCCCTCCTCTAGGACAACTTTAAACATTTCAACATCTGAATCATAGGAGTGCCAAAAGAAGAAGAGGAAGACCAAGAAATTGAGAGCTTACTTGAAAAAGTATTGAAGAAGAAGTTCCCCAATCTGGCAAAGGAAATAGACTCCCGGGAAGCCCAGGAAGTCCAGAGAGTCCCAAAGGAGTTGGACACAAGGAAGCACACACCAAGGCACATCATAATTACATTACCCAAGATTAAGGATGAGAGAATCTTAAAAGCTGCAAGAGAAAAGGAGTCAGTTACCTACAAAGGGGTTCCCATCAGACTATCAGCTGATTTCTCAAAAAAGACCCTGCAGGCAAGAAGGAGCCTTTGAATACAGAAGTATTCAAAGTCATGAAATGCAAGGACCTACATCCAAGATCACTCTATCCAGCAAAACTCTCATTTAGAATGGAAGGGCAGATCAAGTGCTTCCCAGATAAGGTCAAGTTAAAGGAGTCCATCATCACCAAGCCCTTATTATATGATATGTTAAAGGGATTATCTAAGAAAAGGAAGATGAAAAATATGAGCAGTAAAATGATAACAAACTCACAACTATCAAAAACCAAACCTACAAAAACAAAAACAAAAATGAACTAAGCAAACAACTAGAACAAGAACAGATTCACAGAAATAGAGATCACATGGAGAGTTATCAGTGGGGAGGGGGCTGAGGAAGAATGGGGGAAAAGATACAGGGAATAAGAAGCATAAGTGGTAGGTACAAAATAGACAGGGGGAGGTTAGGAATAGTGTGAGAAATGGAGGAGCCAGGACTTCCAGCCAAGATGGAGGTGTAGGTGGAAACGCTGGACCTCCTTGCACAACCAAAATTAAGGACAACAAAGATTTACAAACAATAACACAACCAGAACACAGAAAATTGAACTATGGAAGTCCGACAACCATTCGACCAGACCAGTAAGAGGGGAGGAATCGGCAGTCAGTGGAGAGGGAATGCAGCTGGAAAAGGCAGTGGCTGGCAGACCTGGGAGCGCCAGGGAGCTTAGGTGGCATGGAGCTTGCAGACCCCAGACGCAGGGAAGAGACGAGCAGAGCATGTAGGGCATGCAGGGTGGTTAGCTGATCGAGGACACACATTCACATACAGGTAAACTAGGCACTTGTGGGAGGCAGCAGAGGGGACAGAAATCTGAGAGAAAGCAGAACGGGCACCTTTGTTCCCTCTCTGACCCCGCCCCCACAGACAGCATCACAACCCGGCGACTAGATTGCCCTGCCCTGGTAAACACCTAAGGCTCCACCACCCATACATAACAGGCACCACCTGACCAAATATGACTCAAACAGAAGAACAGCTTAGAGCCCCAGAGCCAATACTTTTAAACGACCAAGAGACAGCCAATCTATCAGATGCACAGTTCGAAACGCTGGTGATCAAGATGCTCACAGAACTGGTTGATTTTGGTCGCAAATTAGATGAACAAATGAAGGCATTGATAAATGAAATGAAGGAAAATGCACAGGGAACCAATAGTGATGGGAAGAAAACTGGGACTCAAATCAATGGAGTGGACCAGAAGGAAGAAAGAAACAACCAAACAGAAAAGAATGAGGAAACAAGAATTCAAAAAAAGGAGGAGAGGCTTAGGAATCTCCAGGACATCTCTAAATGTTCCAAAATCTGAATTATAGGAATACCAGAAGGGGAAGAGGAAAAGAAGCAAGTGGAAAACTTCTTTGAAGGAATAATAATGGACAACTTCCCCAATATGGCAAAGGAAATAGACTTCCAGGAAGTCCAGGAAGCTCAGAGAGTCCCAAAGAAGGTGGACCCAAGGAGGAACACACCAAGGCACATCATAATTACATTAGCCAAGATTAAAATGAAGGAGAGAATTCTAGAAGCAGTAAGAGATAAGGAGACAGTTACCTACAAAGGAGTTCCCATCAGACTATCAGCTGATTTCTCAAAAGAGACCTTCCAGGCAAGAAGGGGCTGGAAAGAAGTATTCCAAGTCATGAATGGGAAGGACCTACATCCAAGACTGCGCTATCCAGCAAAACTTTCATTTAGAATGGAAGGGCAGATAAAGTGCTTCCCAGACAAGGTCAAGTTAAAGGAGTTCATCATCACCAAGCCCTTACTATATGAAACATTAAAGGGACTTATCTAAGAAAAAGAAAATCAAAAATATGAAAAACAAAATGACAACAAACTCACAACTATCAACAAATAAACCTAAAAGAAAAGAAAAACAGTGAAAACAAAAGCTAAGCAAACAACCAGAACAGGAACAGAATCAGAGAAATGGACATCACACAGAGGGAGTTCAGTGTGGAGGGGGAAGGGAGGAATAGGGGGAAAAAGGTACAGGGAAGAAGAAGCATAGTTAGTAGGCATAAATAGATGGGGAGAGATAAAACAATGATATAGGAAACAGAGGACTCAAAGAACTTACATGTACAACCCATGGACATGAACTAAGGTGAGGGAATGCTGGAGGGTTGGCAGGCAGAGTGGAAGGGGGATAAAGGGGGAAAATTGAGGAAACTGTAATGGCATAATCAATAAAAAGTACTTAAAAATGGGGATTTCAGCAAGGACACCAGAGAGGCGAGAAGGCAAGGCTATCCAAAGAAAGAGTGTTCCCTGTGAGCTGTGAACAGCAAAGAGGCCAGTGTTCTGGAGTGTAGCAAGCACAGGGGATAGGAAGAGGTAATGGGGGTCAGATCACATGGGGTTGTTTAGCCATTGTAAAGACTTGGGCTTCCACTTTGTGTTAAATGGGAGGCTCTAAAGGGCTGGGAGCAGAGGAATGACATGATCTGACTTTGGTTTTAAAAGCCTCGTCTCAGAGTCACTGTGTCTTGTCTCCCCTCCCCCTACCCTCTACTCACAGGCACCCAAGAAGGAGCTACAGAATGGCGTGATCCGGGGCTACCAGATTGGCTACAGAGAGAACAGTCCTGGCAGCAATGGGCAATACAGCATCGTGGAGATGAAGGCCACTGGGGACAGTGAAGTCTACACCCTGGACAACCTCAAGAAGTTTGCCCAATATGGGGTGGTGGTCCAGGCCTTCAATCGAGCTGGCACGGGGCCCTCATCCAGTGAGATCAATGCCACCACCCTGGAGGATGGTGAGGGCACCAGCAGAGGGTAAAGGGTCATAGGCAGAACCAGAGCTGCCAACGAGGGCTTGAGGCCCTTCCACCATTCTCGGGCCCCATCACATTTTCGTGGTCCACACAGGTTCCCTGGATCCCCCCATCTCTCTTGCCCATTGGCTCCTTGAGTGTTGCTTGGTCAGTTGAGCGCCCCTGGCCTCTCAGTCTGTTTGGCCAGCTCTCTATCCATCGCTTGCTGGTGCTCTGCCCATTAGTCTACCTGTTGACCTGTTGGCCCATCTGAGCACCTTTCTTTGCACTCTCCATCCATGCTTCTCCTTCCACCTTCCCTTCCTCCTTGTTCTGGCCTTCACCCGTCACTCTCCCCGCGCTCTTTCCTTTACGCACTATGATTACCCTCTTGCATGGGTGCAAGTCTGGATGCAGGACCCAGTGATGTGGATGCAGGACGCAGGGGAAAGGCACATCCCGGGGAGCAGCTGTCCAGAGCCCATACCAGCTCCCGTCCACCCAAGTCCATGCCGGGAAACGGCCAGAGCAGACCCACCTCTGGCCTCCATTATAGCACCACCTCCCCTGCCTGGAGGGTTGGGGGTCTGGAATTTCCAGGAAGGAGAGATGTGCATGGGCTGGGGAGTCCTTTTCCAAACAGAGGAGAGGAAGAAAGTTTCCAGCAGCATGTGCTCAGCAGTTTTTCATCCTTAATTAAGGCCCTCATTAGCCTGTCAGCGCCCGATCATTTCCTGGCAATATTAGCGCTCCTCCCGGGGTATTCAAGGGCCCCTGCTTTAGCAATAGTGTCTTTTCCATAATTATATTACCTTCATTTTGTTCAAACGGGCGATCTGTATTAGTTTATTACACTGGCTCCCTAATTACATGGTGCTTATATTTTTACACCTAAGTAATATGAAACAATAATCATTGTCAAAGAGGATCGTTAGGATGATATATTACCATTTAAATGCTTGTGAAAATTAGAGTTGCCTCTTGTGGGGTAACGGGATCCAATTACCTTCCATCCAGTCTGTGCCTCCTTTCTCCCACTGAAGGCGAAGCAGACAAGGGCTTTCCTTTGGCCCTCCTGCTTCCCAAACGCCAGCAGGAAGTGCCACCCCAAGTTCTCCCCGGCCCAGCTCCTGGGGCCTGGCGTCCCCACTTTTTGTCATCTTGGAAAGGGCAAGTTGCACTGGACCAGCCCTGGGAGTGGAACTTAGGTTCAGCTCAAAGGTAGCTCTCATAGGGAGAGGGCCAAAGGCAGGGCGGACCACCTAATTGGCCTCAGTGTTTCCCATCAGTCATTCAAGGCATTTGGGTGTGTTCACGTGCAGGGACAGGGACAGAGGTGTGATGGTCCCAGAAGTCCCAAAGGGGTCTATGCACCATCCTTTCCCTTTCACCAGGGTTAACTGAATTCCTCTTTCCTTCTTTTCCTTCCCTTTCGCTTGGCACAAGGACATAAGGATCCCTAGATCCAGGCCTTGGCTCAGATGCCCTGGTCAGGTGACAACAAAAGGCTGGCAGCCATCAGACAAGATCATTAATCACAGAGACCTGGAGAGCTGGACACACTGGGCTGTGGTGCCCACTGGTGAATTCCTAGGGGCTCATGCCCAGAGTTCATCTCCTTCCCCTAGCATCTGCCCAGAACCAGGGATATGCCCCCCAAAAGAGCAAGGAACCAAGTCCATAAAGATTTCTATGTACCCAAATCTCCTGGAAATGAAACCTGGATCACTTCTTAGCCCAAAGTCTAATCACTCACTGAGTCAAGGGGTCCTTGCACTTTTCTAACCGGAAGCTCCTCGGGCTAGGCAGCAGGACCTGGCCTGGGACATGTGTGTGGTGGTGTGCCTCCCTGACTGGGCCCTTGGGCTCTTCCCTCACCTCCTGCAGTGCCCAGCCAGCCCCCCGAGAATGTCCGGGCCTTGTCCATCACTTCCGATGTGGCTGTCATCTCCTGGTCAGAGCCCCCACGGAGCACTCTCAATGGCGTCCTCAAAGGCTACCGGGTCATCTTCTGGTCACTCTACATTGATGGGGGTGAGTCCGCTGGGAGTGAGGGCCATATCTGAGGGTGAGAGGCACAGGGTGGCAGGCTCCGTGCTCATGCCTAGTTAGAGCTGAGCATATGCCCATGGGATGTCAACTGGGAGTGCAGCCTCCATCTTCTGCACGCATTATCCAGGGACCAGGGTCACCTTTCTGGTTGGGGGAGGGACGCCAGCTGCTCCTAGACAGCGGTACGTTTGGGAACGACTTGAGGGCTCATAAGGACATATTTGCTTTCCTAATGTGATGTATTGATATGAAGCTTTCATGGCCAGATCAGTCAGGGTCCCAGCAGGGTACTGTGGCATACCCAAATGGGGCCATTGAGGAGAGCTTAATGAAGAGGCAACTGCTTGCAGAGGGCGTGGAGGGAGGTTGGGATTAGCGCCAGCAGGAAGCCCTCGCCACCTAGGGCTAAGGTGGCAAGAAGAGGAAGCAGAATCTGCAGAACCCAGGAGCCCAGGCCATGAGACATGCAGTGTGCCGAAACCAGACATGCAGAAACCAGGCCCTGTCGACTGGGGTGCACAGCCCTGGTAGTGAACAGGAAGTCTGCAGTCATGCCAGCCAGATGCCCAGTGTCCCTAACTAGGAAATGTTCTCTCAGGGTCACAAAGGGCTACAGAGAGTTTGCTCCCCAAATGCTAACCCTTCTGGCCCCAGCCCTGGCCCCTCCATCTTTCCTGGAGGCCCTCCAGCTCATGGCATCTCTCCAGGGCAGCTGCCCTCCCCTTCCCCACTGGCTTCCGCTCTGCCCAGACACACTGCCAATAGAATTATCTTCTGCCTTCACCACCTCCACTGTCTTCTCCAAAAGCACAGAGGCCTGGATCTCAGGGGTTTGATCTCAGGGTCTCCAAAGTTCTTATATTGTGAGATGCCCTTGTGTCTGTGCTGAGTCAGGTAACAGGTAGTCTCTCATTTTTCAGAACCTGCTTCCTCTTTTCTAAGCCTACAGGCATCCCCAGATCAGCCCCTTCAGGTGAGGAAGGCATTGGCCTCTCTAATGCCAAAGGCCACCCAGATTGTTGGCTACACTGCCCTCTTCCCAGAAGAACCTCTTTTGGGTCTTTCTGTGGCTCCAGCCCTGGTTTCTAACCTCCTGGAAAAGGAAGATCCTGCTTCTCAGGCCTCCAAGGTTCCCTCGAGTTGACCTGGAGTCCTTTTACACTGGACATGTCATTCTCACCCTCCAGGCTCTGGCAGTCTGCTTCCCTCCCCCAGCCCAGTCCTCTGCCTGGGACTGCACCAGGGCCCTGGCAAGGTGCTGAGGTAGTTTTGCGGGACTTGGCTTCTACAAGGCCTGTCCTTGGCCAGTGTCTAGTCTTGCCTTTCTACAAGCCCAGTAGTCCCAGTGGGAGGGCCGGCAGCTCAGACGCCCATCTTTTTTTCTCCATCTCAGACCCTGGCCTTCCCATGGGACCCTCTCCCTAAGTTCTTTCTCAGTTGATGGCAAGTTCCTTTGTATAGCCAAAATGACAGGTCCTCACTGTGCAGGAAGAAGGCCTGGCCCTTTCTCACTATTGAGAGTTCGGGATGCGGGCCCAGAAGCAGTCCAGTACAGCCCCAGCCTGTCCAAGTCACCCCAGGTTCATACATGGCCTAGGGAGAGCTGATAGTAGGCTCTGGGGC
>PVKM010040776.1:0-13352 GCA_004027735.1 Carollia perspicillata
GCTTAGTCTGCTTTTGTTTTAAGTGTGGTTGTTAATAACTGTGAGTTTGCTGTCCTTTTATTGTTCATACTTTTTATCTTCTTTTTCTTAGATAAGTCCCTTTAACATTTCAAATAATAAGGGCTTTGTGATGATGAACTCCTTGAACTTGACCTTATCTGAGAAGCACTTTATCTACCCTTCCATTCTAAATGAAAGCTTTGCTGGATACAGCAATCTTGGATGTAGGTCCTTGATTTTCATGACTTGGAGTACTTCTTTCCAGCCCCTTCATGCCTGCAAGGTCTCTTTTGAGAAATCAGCTGACAGTCTGATGGGAACTCCTTTGTAGGTGACTGTCCCCTTATCTCTTGCTGCTTCTAGAATTCTCTCCTTCATTTTAATCTCGGCTAATGTAATTACAATGTGCCTTGGTGTGTTCCTCCTTGGATACACCTTCTTTGGGACTCTCTGAGCTTCCTGGACTTCCTGGAAGTCTATTTCCTTTGTCAGATTGGGGAAGTTCTCCTTTACTATTTGTTCAAATAAGTTTTGCACTTGTTCCTCTTCCTCATCCCCTTCTGGTAACCCTATAATTTGTATGTTGGAATGTTTAAAGATGTCCTGGAGGTTCCTAAGCCTCTCCTCATTTTTTTGAATTCTTGTTTCTTCATTCTTTTCTGTTTGGTTGTTTCTTTATTCCTTCTGGTCCATTCCATTGATTTGAGTCCCAGTTTCCTTCCCATCACTATTGGTTCCCTGTACATTTTCCTTCATTTCACCTAGTGTAGCCTTCATTTTTTCATCTAATTTGTGAACAAAGTCAACCAGTTCTGTGAGCTTCCTGATCACCAGTGTTTTGAACTGTGCATCAAATAGGTTGGCTATCTCTTGGTTGCTTAAAATTATTGGCTCTGGGGCTTTGATTTGTTCTTCTGTTTGAGTCATTTTTGGTCAGGTGGTGCCTGTTACACATGGGTGGTGGATCCTTAGGTGTTCACCAGGGTGGGGCAACCCAGTTGCTGGGTTGTGATGCTGTGTGTGGGGGCAGGGTCAGAGAGGGATCAGTGGCGCTTGTTCTGCTCTCTCTCAGATTTGCGTACCCTCTACCACTTCCCACAAGCAAATTGGGACCTTCTGGCACTGGTTCCCTGGTGGGTGGGCTTATGTACATTCTAGGACCCTGTGGGTCTCTCCAACAACCTCTCCTGTGAGGCTGGGAGTCTCTCCTGGCACCTCAACCCCCACAAGTTGTTTCAATTGGTGTTTTTAGGCTTTATTTCCCATTGCGATGCCCTGGGTTGCGTGGTCTGTCTCACTGCCCATTTTTGCGTAGTTTATCTGCACACGAATGTGTGACTGCCATGGGCCAACTGTCCTGCATGATCTGCTTGTTTCCTCCCATGTCTGAGGTCTGCTAGCCCGGCACCACCTGTGCTCCTGGGTCTGGCAGGCACTGCCTTTTCCTGCCGAGTTCCCTCTCCGCCAACCACGGACTCCGTCCCTCTTACCAGTCTGATTGAATGGTTGTCGAACTTCTGTAGTTCAATTTTTTGTCCATTCTGGTTACTGTTTTGTTTCTAAATCTTTGCTGTCCTTAATTTTGACTGTGCGAGGAGGCACAGTATTTCCACCTATGCCTCCATCTCGGCTGGAAGTCCCAATAATTTATTAAATAAATCTTTCTTGAAGGTTTGAATAAAATGATATGGTTGGGCTTTTTTGGTTATTTCATAATCCAGAAAATATTTATTATTTTATCTAATTTTGCTTTCCTTTGGAATAAAGTATATCAGTTCAAGGAGTACCAGAACCAAAACACAGGCAGCAAACTTTGCAGGACAACAAAAATTGTGAAGAGCATGGTTGATTGTTTCAACACAAGTGAGTGAACAAGGAAAAATTTTCCCAATTTGTAGATATTGACTTGAATTTCATACCTGCTATTGATATAGGAAAAGGCCAAATTTTGATTTTGTTTGTGTAAGAAACAATTTTTTTCCATTTGTTACTTAATATTTATCAACCTAACTGTTAATGTCAAAATATACATACTGTCTGTGCTGACAGTAAAGAAATTCAGGGAGAAATACCTTGTGTCTTATCACATACCCTTCCATGGCTTCTCAGATTTAGCCTTGATGGAAAGCAAAAGCAATGATAAACAGCCCATGTTTGTGTAAATCCTGATCCATGTGCCCTCTAACTCCTCAGATGACTGAGTGGGTGAAAACACACACATGCATTGTGATAGTATGTGCGTAATACTGTCACATGTAAGGCCAGAAGTAGGGTGACATAGAGAGGGCAAGTCACAAGCTTTCAGGATTCTAAATTGAAGTTCTGTTTTGTCAGGGCCTAAGAGAACCAGAGTCACGTGAAATCATGGCCCTTAACCACCACATCTCCCACATAAGAAGATAATTTAGATGCCTTTGCAGTCAGCTGGTCAGATTGCTCCTTGCATGCTTCTTGCCTCCACTCCGTTCCACCCTAGGAGACATCTTTGTTCTGGTTGAGGCTGAGTGAGATCTTTTAATGAAAGATCATATTTTTATCACCTTTCTATCCACATGGCCCCCAAACGTGAAACTCCCAGGTTTTAGCATAAAGCTTAATATGTGCTCCATAAATGTTTGTAGATTCTATTAATGAATAAAAAAATATAGCTCTCGCCACATTTGCAGCTTCAACACCCTGCATAACTGTATGCTGTACTGACCCCGAAGATAGGAAAAGCGACATAACTGACACTGTAAGAAAATGTTTCTTGTTTATACTCATGCATCTTGAACTTTGTCTGATCTAAGCACAAAGAGAGCTCTTTTAGTTCAGAGAAAGGAGGTTTATGATGTGTGGGAGAGCTAAGAACAATGGCCTCAATTGATACAATGGAGATGCTCGAGAGCCTGGAAACTCCATCTATAGTTCAGTCCCAGAGGGCAGAACTAAATAAGGGCAGACTAACACAGCTTTCTTGGGAACTAACTTTCTGCTCCTCTGAGGGGAAAATACATTCATGTTACAGCATCATGAATCAATTCTCCAAAATATGGTGCTGTGTCCTTTTTTGCCAGTGTCTATAAACAAGGCCTTGTCATATCTTTATTCTTTTTGTCTTCGAGTCATCCAACCAGACTTGCTTGCGGATTATTGATTGTGATGAAACAGCAATCAGGAAATTAAATTGAAATAATTTTTTAAATTTATTTTTACTGTATTTTCCCATTACCATTTATCCCTCTTATATGTTCTTCTACTTCCACCCATGAAACTATTTTTAATGGCTATTTTAATTAATTTGTTTTTTTATTTTTATTGATGTTTGAATATAGTTGTCTCCATTTTTCTACTGTCACTTTCCCCCACACCACCCATCCCCACCTCCCACCCACAATCCTACCCTGCTTTGGCTTTGTTCATGGGTCCTTTATAAATGTTCATTTACAGCCCTTTCTCTTCTTTCCCACATTATTTACCTCCACCCTCCCCTCATGAAACTACTTTTGAATGGTGCTCCTTAATTGACAGCTGACTTGTTTCCCCAGCTGAAGTCTCCTTTGTCTCCAACCATGTTCCTTGCCAGCTGCGACTATAAGACAATGAATCTACACCTAATTTTAAGTCAGATTTCTTTTTTAAAAGATTTTATTTGTTTATTTTCAGAAAGAGGGGGAAGGGAGGGAGAAAGAGAGGTAGAGAAACATCAGTGTGTGATTGCTTCTCATGTGTCCCCCACTGGGGACCCACCTGCAACCTAGGCATGTGCCCTGACTGGGAATTGAACCAGTGACCCTTTGATTCACAGGTCAGCACTCAATTCACTGAACAACACCAGCCAGGGCTAAGTCAGATTTCTTTAGACTGGTCATTAGAGTGCTGACTAAGAGCACTAGATTCTAGCCTGGGGTCATCACAGGCATTTAATGCTGTGTCCCAAGGGCTAGTGGGTTGACCAATCAGAGTAGTAAATGTCACTCATTATTTTAATACTGTCCTGCCACAAATTGTTTAAATTTATATTGCTCTTACCATATGTGCTCTGCCTTGACATTCAATCTTTCTTCCAGTACTTTCCAGATAAAGCTAAGCATTACTCATGTATGAAACATTAAGGGCTCATTATTGGAAAATTCAAATATTTCAAAGAAAAGCTAAGAATAACTTAATTCTAAAGACACCAGAGCTGGGCCCCATTACTGTATTAAAGAAGTAATCCTGTTTGATTCTGAATGAGCAGAGTACTCTGAAACCTAACTTAAGATAAAAGAAACCTTAAACCATGCAATGAATTGTTATCAAGATCTGAACTCTAGTCCAAGCTCAAAAATGTTCTTTTTGGGTTTCTTTGGGTTATCAGTGTTGCCTCTATTTCTTAGTGTTACCAGCTATAAAACTAGAAGTGATTTATCTAGTATATTTTAGAGAATTGTTGTGAGAATGACTTGGATGACCTGAAAAATTAATGAACTGCTTAAACAAAGCACAATAAAGATTATTTGAGTTCTATTGTGGGGTTAAAGAGAATAATTCACTCAGAGGACACAATGTTTTATTGAGAACATTCTTAATTTTATTTTCTTTAATTTTATAAAATACATTTTGTAAGATAAGTTTCTAAAAGCTTATCCATTATGTGTGTTAAAATTGAAATTCTATATCAGAAATGAGGCAAACTCTTGCAGTTGATTAACTCTCTTTGTGTGTGTATATGTGTATGTATGCCTGGGGGTTTTCAGGAAAGGCTGGTTATTTATGTTGTTAAATCAAAACAAAACACAAGGTATGGATTACTTCATTTTTTTTTTTTTTGATCTCGATTGGTTTCTTACAGAGCCTTTTACATCTCCTTCCTCTATGCAGCCTGGAAGCTTATCTGGTATACTGGTCTGAAAACAAATATCAAGTGTCTTTTTGTAAAGATATTATATCTCCTTAAACATTGCTGAAACCCATTTGGGAGGGAAACATATAACTTTTTACAACAAGAGAGCAGCCTACAGTTATACCCATAAAATCTTTCTTTCAGTAAATATAAATTGGCCTTTTATTTTTAAACCAAAATTAATAAACAAGAAAGAGCAGACTAAAACCTGAGAGCTGTTCAGGTTTCAAAATCTTTCCACCTTTCCTTTTCTGTGGAATCTTGCCAACTGAATAGCTGATAGATGGTACATTCAGTTGTGTTCTACACCAGGAGAGAATAACCTGTATGATAAACCCAAGTCTTTAACACACCAAGATAACATTGCTATATCAAATCATTTCCCACTAGCTAGAAAGAACAATCAACTAATAATTGAAATAATAGGTTATTCAAATTTACCAAATCTGTTTCTGCAAAAGGCAGAATAATTTGTAGAAAATTGCAGTAGATGCATGAAACTAGCCAATTTTATGTATCATATGTGATATTTACTATCCAATTTTCATTTGTTAGAGAATCATATTTAAAGAATCATTCTCCAGACCTTTCTGGTACAAACACATCCAAGTGAAAAACAAACTGGAAAATGTGAAATGTGCATCAATCTAAATCAAATCAAGATCATCATATCACCTACAGTGGCTGAATGGATAATACCCCATAAGAAGAGCACCATTGTGAAGATATGGCAGAGGCCAGATTACACAACTAATTAACAGGAAAAAAAAAAGACATAGTATCATAGAGTTATCTACCCTGTGTCTATCAGAGGGCTGGCTCAGTTTACACGTTAGCCACTAGCAACTGCTGTTTCTTAAGTGAGTCTTTTTTTAAAAAAAACTGAGCTAGTTTCTCTCTATTCTCAGCTCATTTGAAACTACAGGGTTGTCATGGCAGCTGCTCCTAAAGAGAAGGGAGTGAGAAAATGCTGATAACACCCTGTTTCTCTTCTCTAATGAGGTGTAAAACCAGGTTTCTCCAGACACTACTGCTCCCTTATGCTGTAAGTAAGGCTGGCTGAGTTAGGGTTTAAATAATCCTTTGCCATTGGGGTCAGTGCTCTCTTTCTATGGGTGAAAGATCCTTGCTTTGACCCCCTTCTCCCAGCTGCAATAGGTAGATTTGGGGAAGTGCTCTTATTGTTTTACTGGCATTCCTTTTTTTCTTCTATCTTCGGTGGTAATAGGGAGACAGGACTGAATTCTCTGTTTTGCATACCAAGGAGAATATATTTGGTCCCTATAGATGGTAATAGAATCAGGTACATTCCTTCTTTCTACCCGAGCATCTTTCTTTTCACTTTGTTTCCATCAATGGAAGTGCCTTTTCAGAAGAAAACACTCCCTGGTCCTCAGGAGATGCTTGAAAGTTGTGGTAGATCCTCCATTTCTTTGTGGCTTGCAGCTGGGGAGTCACCATCTTAAGCATTTCCCATTTCTAGCAGGAACCAGCTGTGAAGCAAAATGACTAAACCAAGCACATTCGAGGGGAGAGTCCACAGAGAGACATCAATCACCACAAGACTCTCCTTTCTTGTTACATTCATCAAGTAAGAAGAGGGCCAGTCAGTGGCAAAGGCAAAGAGTTAACATGGGAGACATAGTATGTAGGCTGTGTGGTTAGAGCCTCACTAACTAGGGAAAGGGAAGTTTATACAGGCAATCAGAACTTGGTGCCTCGGCCCATAAGTTTAAGGACAGCAAAGTTGTAAGTGGCAGCAATCATGAAGGTGAGCTGTAGGGAACAGAAGAGAGAATATGAGTGCGAGTAGGAAAGGAAACTGTCTTCCTCCTCCAATATTCTTGGGAATGAGGAAGGAATGAACTAAATTATAGCTAAATAAAGGAAGAAAACCTGTTCTTTAAAGAGTATCACATCCCAGGCTTTTGTCCTATCTACTTGACTACCAGTATTCTCTGAAACACTTCCTTCCAATGGCCCAGGCCCAGAGAACCAACTCGTCAAGGATTTATTCCACACCTATTCTTGGTCTAACACAGACATTTCCTGAGGGAAGTGAATAATACATGGGCTCTGCCATCACCTTACCCACATGTCTATGTGACCTGGAATGATAGGGTGTTTGCTGCAGGCAGCACAGCCCTCCAGTGCTTAATGCATCAGTTTATTTACAAAATGAGAAACAACTAGACTATATAAAACTCTCAGCAGTAGGGGCCAGGAGTTCTGTGAGGTTATCCTTGAAGGTTCACCACTTATTCAATGACTTCAGATAAATTGCTTCACCCTTCATTATCCTAGGTTTTTAATGTGAGCAAGGTACTACCTTGACACTAGGCTATAATACCACCAGCGGGACTTGGAATATAGAATTACATTATAGTAATAACAATTCCCATATTGTTAGGGGGTCCTTCCTGTTTTTACAGGAGAGTAACTAAATCCCTTGGAGAATATCCAAGATGGAGTCATATTTACAGTATATATAATTTCAGGCTTTGGAACACTATGTTTAGTAATGTTTCAGTGTTCCTAACACTGATCTGACCAGGATGTGTTGGGAATTAACTATAATGTATGATTGTAAGGCATTTGATGATATCATATGCTCTGTAAATGCTAAATATTATTATTTTTGACTATGAATCTCTTACCTCCTTTTTCCTCATTTGCTTTGTTCCTAATTTCTGGTTTTTATGCCTTGCCAACACAAAGTAGAAGTGCACAGTCTCTACACTTTGCTGTCTCTTCCCAGTAGCTTCTCTCTATCATTTTAAGGTTAGAAGGAGTCTATTTTTTGACTTTCAATATAGGTAGACCCCAGTTATTCAGGCCCATTTATTTGCCAGTATCATTCAAAGACAACTCACCAGCGAAACCAGCGTGGCTGCAGCCCCCACAAATGCAGCAATAAACAGGTGGAAAGTCATTTGGAACTGCAAGAAAATGCAAAAGGAAGAACTGTTTCTTGCAACAAAAAAAATATGCTCTGCCATACATCATGAACTCAGCTTCTTTAAAGGAAAAAGATATTATTTATTTATTTTTAGACTAGAGAAGGGAGGGAGAGAGAGAAGGAGAGGAACATCAATGTGTGGTTGCCTCTAGCATGCCCCCTACTGGGGACCTGGCCTGAAACCCAGGCATGTGCCACAGACTGGGAATCGAACCTGCAACCCTTTGATTCACAAGTTGGCACTTAATCCATTGAGCCACACTAGCCAGGGCAAATTCAGCTTTCTGAATATGTGTCGATATCTTTCTCTGTGTTATTTCTGCATCTCTAAGTTGTCATTTCTCTGACAGTAGATCTTCCATTCTTCAATGTATACCAAAATACCTAGTCCCATAACACCCAGAGCACAGAATACACATGAAATACTCATAAAATATTTTAATCAACTTGTTCCTTACAATTGTGCCCATGATCCCAAAATTTTAAATCAACATTTTGTTTTCAAATAAATTATTTTTTGCCTTCTTCCTCAGGATTACTTTTATTTCTCTGCTTCATTTGTGTATAATATCTGTTCCCAATATAGTATTTTCTTTTTCCAAATGTACTGTTTTTTTACTTCTCACTAGAGATTGAGAAGTTCTAAACTAAAAGTGTTTTGTAAAACATATGAACATCTCTAAGTGAAATTTTCTTGATGTTTTTTTTTAAACTAAAAGAATGAAAATTTTCATTTGGGGGATTTTACCATTAAGTTCTATGTTCACCTAAAAGTTACAAATTCCCCTTTTAAGGGAGGGGGTCTTGGAATGGAAAGCTTTCTATGCACCTCTAGGGAACATAGATATTTTACCATCTATGATCATTGACTCAGGCACACTAAGCCAATATTTTTTTTATCCTCATGTGAGAGCATTTTTTCATTGCTTTTAGAGAGAGAAGGGAAAAATAAAGGGAGAGAGAGAAACATCAGCGGGAGAAAGAAGCATTGACTGGTTGCCTCCCATACACAACCAGACTGGGGACTGGTATCTGTATTGGGGATCATATGCATCCAGACCAGGGATTGTTCACATCCAGATCAGGGGTTGCCTGCACCCACACCTGGACCAGGGATCAAACCTGCAACCTAGGGATATTCCCTGACTGGGAATTGAACCCACAACCTTTCAGTTACAGGATGACACTCTAACCAACTGAGCCATACCAGCCAGGTCTATGCCAATAGTTTGTAGAAGACAATGTCATAACTCAACATCCAGCAAACAGAAACTGTGGTCCTTAAAATTAAAGGCCACAGGTAGGAATTTGTATGGTACTAGCCATTCCACTGTAAAGTAATATAAATGGCCTACTCACCTCAGCTGTTTTGCAGATGGACAGAAGGTTAGAGCCACACACCTTGCCAGGAAAAGCATTCCATGGGAGAACACCTAAGTAAGACACACAAGTAAACTAAGGTAAGCTTCATGGAATTGTGGGGCTACATGAAGACTTTTCTTCAGAGCCCTTCTTTCATTTTTAATTATCCTAGCTGAAAAGTTGGATCCTACTAACAATCAGGATTCTCTTTTCTAAAGATTTACAAAAAAAATAGAAGGTAATATTGAACAATTGTAAAATCTTGTGTTTGTCATTGAAATGTAGTGTTCTGGGTTGGAAACAGCAGTCAAATAGGATAGAGTTGTGTATACAGCCAAGAAATCTCCCACTTCCAAGAAGTTCCTTTCCAAGGGAAGAAATATCTCCAGTTTTGGTGGAGAGTGGATAAAACACTAAGATACAGGTACCCCCTTTACTTTCCCCCATAATCACCACCCTCCTTACCCTAAGAACCAAATTTATAGTGTTTCCATAAAGGGGTTGAGAAGCCAAGGCACCCGTGCACTAACTCACCATACATTCTGGCATCAGCACAGAGGCTGCCTATACTGGCAGAGGTCTTGCTGGGGGAGGCAATAGACTGGCAGGTGGTCCAGGTGTTGAAGTAAATGTACACAGGCACAGCAGAACAGGCAAACACCAGGAGCCACACAACAGTCAGGGCATAGGTGATGCCCACAAACTAAAACAATTGACATGGGTTGGTTAGAAATGAGCATTAGCCTATTGATGTTAAAACACAAAGTGGGAGATCCTGGAGTGGCATGTGTCAGAAATGGAACCAGATGCCAGGGACCTCCAACCAAATGAAATTAGTAAGCAAGGCACCTCTGACAAATGTCATTGGCAGTATCTACTAGAGAACTGGCCCTGCATGTGATGAAGGACAGCAGGAACAGGTCGGGGGTTGGAGTGAGAAGGATCCCTGGGTTAGAGAGGCTTCAGGAGATTTATTGGGCAGATAAGGTGTGAAGAAATCAAAATAGATCTTGAAAGAAAGTTGTGCCATTTCTTGCCTTAGGCTGAGCTTAGAAAAATGTTTCTTGTCACAAGACTTTTGATCCCTAGTCATTAAACAAAGCCAATAGGAGATTTAAATTTCAGATTCAAACAAAACCTTTCTAAGTCAGCTGCTGGTCACAAAAGACATCACCACGACCCACAGATGTTCATCCCCCAAAGGACCTTTTAACTAGAGACTGGAAACCACTGTGTGCCTCAGTAGAAGCATGGATGGCCTTCAGTCAAAAAATGAAGCATTAAATATGCAGATTTATTCTAGTTCCCCCTGGGACCTTCAACAGTGTATGATCCCAAAATATTGTGAATTCCACCTTAGAGTCAACTATTTAATTTCCATGATCCATCATCCCTCTCAGATTAGCTACCTATGTCTCACCTACATGGGTGACATTTTAGCCTCTTAGGCAGTCAGGTCTATTTTTGTTATGGTTCCTCCAAGGAGGGAAGTAAAGGGATACCAACTGATGACTTAGAAATGGTCTGATTATACAAAGCATCCCATAAAACTCATGCTTTTTATTTTGAGATGAAATTTTCTAGGGAACTTTACAAAGGTGAGGCTAAGCCAGATAGGCACCACGTTCTTCCTGACCTTGCTCAGCTGTAGCCATCACTTCCTCACTAAAAACCGGGTACCTGGAGAGGAACCAGCCTTGTGAGAGGGTGAGGCCACAGAATCACACCCAATTGTCCCCCACCCCTTGTTATTGCCACAAAATCCTGAGTATGATCACCTTGTCGGGATGTCCTAGCCATTTTCCCAAACAATGACACACCCGCTCCAAAGAATGAACTTGATGTTGGCCTCTGG
Organism: Carollia perspicillata; assembly: GCA_004027735.1. Lineage (NCBI taxonomy): Eukaryota > Metazoa > Chordata > Mammalia > Chiroptera > Phyllostomidae > Carollia > Carollia perspicillata. The sequence continues at coordinate 11,041 of PVKM010040776.1, forward strand.
AACCCCTCCCCTTCTGGCCCCCTGTTACCGTTGCACTCAGGCCCTTGCCGCAGATGGTAGTCTTGTAGTCGCCAAAGATCTGCCTGACTGCACCAGTAGTGTAGAAACCCTCAGCCAGCAGGAGGGCCCCATAAAGGAAGAAGAAAGAGGCAGTTCCATAGATGACATACTGGAAGGCATGGATCCTGCATTAACAGATAGACAAGTAAGACCAGAGAATCTCATTAATTGAGGAACCAGTTCCCTTCCTGCATAAATGAGGTGGACACTTAAATGGGGACCTAAACAAGGCTCAGGAGTCTTTAGAAGGATCACTAGGCTCCATCTCCATGTTTCCACCTTATCTGGATTGAAGTAAAGGAAGACAGGGAGTGTGTGGCTAGATGCACATGTTTCTCTGCCCACACCTTGCCTAGCCTATGACCTGAACAACCAGAACTCTACTCTTCTTTGCCTAACCCTTCAGAGATGCTCCCTCAGAGGAGAGAGGAGAGAGGACCTGGACAATAAGACCAATAAAGAAACAGCAACCTAAATTGCTCTAGGAATAGAAAACACTAGTACTGGGCCTGAGCAGACTCAAGTGGTGTGTCAAACCAAATGCAGTGACCCTACTCTGTCCAGTCATTATGCCTCCCCTGAGTTCTCTGAACCTACCACTTTGGAAGCTCCAACTCAGTCAATGTTAGCCCTACTGAACAAAAGTTTGAATGCATGGACGAGAACAAGGACCGAGGGAGTCGCAAGCAGACAGGCTCCTCTTTTCTGGACTTGGCACTTTCCCCTTATTTATGGGTTCAAATGTGGTATAGGTGAAATCTGCACACAAAAGGAGAACTTAGGAATCCTTCCTGATGCCACACCAATCCCCTACTTGTCTCTAAGGTACTTATGAGTTCTGTATCTCCAAGATGGAGAGAAGGAAAAAGAGAGGGGTTTGTGTGGGATGATAAGTACTTACACATTGATAAGATACTCATAGTCCTGGTAATTTTTGGAGAAATACGTCTCAATTAGTTTTTCTGTCCCAGTGAGGGCTTCATGTCCACAGCCACAGAACAGCGCCACCCCAAAGAAACACAATCCAGTGGCCACCAGGGAGGCAAAGGGGGCCCCTACGAGACATCTTGCACAGCACTCTAACAAACCTGGGAAAGAAGGAGGGGAAACAGTCAGGGATGTACAATAGGAAGGCCATGCTACTCATACCTCTCTACCAAACCGGTCAGACCCTGTGCTCACATGTATGGATGGAGTCTCACCTCAGAGTCCAAGAAGCAGAAGAGTATAGAGCTTCAGGCTTCTGGAATGTGAGATTGACCCTACAACTATGCATTCCAGGTGGGGGAAACTTTGGAAATTGCATGCTCCTGGATATTCCTGAACATTGTATAAATATGCTGCATGGAATGCTTGATTCTTCTTGGTCTAGATATGTGGACATCAGTCCAAGGAGATAGAAGGGACTGGCAAAGGACAGAAGATGGTAATAGGAGAATTACTATTATTATTCCTAGTAATAAAAATTCTTAGTGATTTCTGAACATTTTTCCATGGCCTATTTGCACCCTTATATTGCTGCTTAGCCAGTTTCCCCATCCTCAGTCTTACATAGCATTTCTATCAAAATAGCTACAAAGAAACTTTATACAAAGTCATCAGAGCATGAAACATCTTAGTAGCATGACAAAAATAGACCAGGGCCTTGGAACACAGGTATCTTAAAGTGCTAACAGTCTCTGAGATCCCCAAACCTTCTGAGACAGAAAAGCACACAAGAAGTCTCAGGCTCCAAGAGCAGCTGTGCTCCCACTACTAGGCCCATGGTCTAAGGTGCCACATGAAGTAAAACTCAACAAATTTTAGGTAGATGACTGTCTATATGGGGAAAGGATAGCTCCCTCTGGCCTCTTGGTCTGATCCCCAGAAGGTAGAAGAAATAAAAAGGTTAATCTTGTCAGAAAAGCATTCTTTGTATATATACCTATATAAATACACACACAGATTATATATATATAAAATGTCACATTTTATATGACATTTATATATAAATATATAAATGTCAGATCTATGTATGTCATATCTATAACATATATAGATATGATATATTAAGTATAAGTGAAATAAGCCAGGCTGTAAAGGACAAATACCATATGATCTCACCTTTAACAGGAACCTAAGCAACTAAACAAACAAGCAAGCAAAATATAGTCAAAGACATTGAAATAGAAAAGGGGATGACAGTATCCAGAGGGGAGAGGGGAGGGAATTTCAGGGAAAAAGGGAGGGGATTATAGGAACAAGTATAAAGG
>PVKM010040777.1:0-13365 GCA_004027735.1 Carollia perspicillata
TTGGGAACATCCCTCCCCCAAGCATCATGAAGGAAAGGCCACAGAGCGCCTCGCCTCCTAGGCCCCAGTGTAGGCCACTCCAGATGAGGGATGCAGGGTGGGACCTGCCTCTGGCTGTGCTGTCAGTGGTGACAGCTGGGAGTGGACTCAGGTCTGCTGTCCCCACTCTCCTCCCTGCCCCACTTCTCCAGACAGTAAGGCTGCTGTAACCATGCCCACTCCCTGAAGGACCCAGCCCCCACCTTCATAGGTGTTCACGGACTCCAGGTTCATAGCATGTCGGATCACATGATACTCATCAGAAATCCCATTTCCCCCCAGCATGTCTCGGGCCTGGCGGGCGATATCCAGGGCCTTCCCACAGTTATTCCTCTTCAGCAGCGAGACCATTTCTGGGGTGACCCTGAAACAGCACAGACATGTATCGAGTGTTGATCACAAAGAACTGACCCTGTTCCAGGCACCCCTGCACCCTAGGCAAACCAGCCAGGGGGAGGATTTCCCATGTTATAGTCAAAGCAGCTGATACCAGGTTCCAAATGAGGGACTAGCAGGGTGGGTCCTGGCCCACTGAGGCCAAGAGAAAGAAAAGGGACTGGGACCCCAAGGGCCACAAGGCAGAAAGGACCTTGCTTCTCAGAGCCAGCAACCATCATGCCCAGAAGCACAGGGTCCTTCTGCTGCAGCTGTTCCCCTCTGCCTCCCCCTACAAGTGGCCCCTACTTGTCTTGATCCTTCAAGCGGCCAAGCTGCAGGCAAGCATGCAGGCCCAGCGTGATCTCAGTGAGCATGTCTGCCAGCTTCTTCTGGATCAGCTGGTTCCTGGCCAATGGGACACCAAACTGCATCCTAGGCAATACAGTCAGGGTAAGTTAAAGTATGAGTGTGAGGGGGGCCCAACCCCCAGTCCCCTCCAGGGCCCCACAGGCCCAGGAAGTCTTTCCAGGCTGCCTCAACCCCTGCATAGCACACCCTGGCCTGTCATTGACTCAGCCCACCACTGCTCAGAAGGACTTCCCTGACCATTTCACAGAGCAGGGAGCTTAGGTCTGGTGGGTGGAGACTAGGGAGTCACCAATGGGTTAAAGGGTGGAACCTCAGCCCCACCATGCCCCCAGGGCTCTCAAGGCAGCCCCCACTCACCTGTCCAGAGTATACTGCCGGGCTGTGTGAAAACAGAACTCAGCAGCTCCAAGAGCACCCCAGGAGATGCCATACCGGGCATTGTTTAGGCAGCCAAAGGGACCCTGTAGGGTTGAGAGGGGGTCCTTAGCCCTATCCAGAAGGAGCTGAGAGGGTCTGTGCAGAACCAGCTCTGCAGCAGGGGGATACCTTCTCCTTAGACACCCAGACACAGAGTCAGGGTAGAAGGGGGGACTCGGGGAGGCCACTGAAATCACACATGGCTCATGCAAGGCAGGCTTTGCTCAGTGCCTGCTCACTCTTGGTTTGCATACAGTTCCACCCAGCCGGGGATCTGGATTGGCAGACAGATCTAGGGGCTGACATAAGGAGACAGGAAGTGGTGTGTGCACCAAATGATTAAGGTGGTTCAGTCCCATGAGTCCTGGGCAGAGCCAGTATGAGTGACAGTCACCAGAAAGGGACAGTGCACAGGGACCTTGTCTGTCTTGTCCCAGCTGGGTTCCCAGCACAGAGCCTGCCCAAGAAAGGTGAATCAGTGTATGACCCAGCACCAGTTCCCAAGGTGGCTTCTGCTCACCGCCAGCCCAGAGGCGTTGGGCAGCACGTTCTCCTCTGGTACCTCCACACCATCCATGATAATCATGCCGGTGGCTGAGGCCCGCAGGGAGAACTTGCCCTCAATCTTGGGGGCTGAGAGGCCCCGCATCCCCTTCTCCAGCAGGAAGCCCCGAATGCAGTTATCTTCACACCGAGCCCACACTACAAATAGGTCGGCCACAGGCGAGTTGGTGATCCTGGGGGTGGGACAGGCAGTTGAGGGTCTAGCTACTGCCCTCTGCCCCTGCTCACCCACCTGAGGTAACAGGCTCCTCACCAAGTCTTGGCCCCATTGAGAGTGTAGCTCCTGCTGGACGGGTTATGGCGGGCTCTGGTCTCCATGCTACCAGGGTCACTCCCATGGTTGGGCTCTGTGAGCCCGAAGCAGCCCAGGAGCTCCCCTTTGGCTGTAAGCATGAGACAGGGTCATGAGTCCACCTGTCATTCATCTATACCCTCAACTGAAAAGTGTCACCCTCTCCACTGAGCCAGGCTAAGGCAGATCTGACCCTTCCCTCACGGCACTTGCAGGTAGTGAAGGGACAGCGCCCCCCCACCCATAGTCACAATGGCATGATGGGGAGTCACCTAAATGGAGTCACCTAAATGGCCTCAAAGGGCAGTGAAAGCTAAATAAGAGGAGGTGTAGGGAAGAGCAGTCCTGGCAGTGGGGAAGGAGGTACAAAGGCCCAGTGGTACATTTAGAGAATTCCAAGTAGCTGAATCTGACTAGAGCAGAGCGGTCAAGAGAGCGACCATAGATGAGGTTGAAAGGTCACCAGAGGCCTCTGGGACCCAACCAGGAAGTTAAGACTTTAAACTCTGGGTTGGTATGGAGGAGACAGAAAGCAAATCAAGAGGGAGATAGGGAGGTGGTGGTGTTGAGAAAGAGCCAGAGCTGCCCTGGCTGGTGGGGCTCAGTGGACTGAGTGCTGGCCTGGGAACCAGAGGGTTGCTAGTTCCATTCCCAGTCAGGGCACATGCCTGGGATGAGGGCCAGGTCCCCAGTAGGGGGCACGTGAGAAACAACAACACATTGGTGTTTCCCTCCCTCCCTCCCTTCCTCTCTCTCTAAAAATAAATAAAATCTTTTAAAAAAGGAAAGAAAGGGCCAGAGAGAGTCAGGGGTGAGCTAGGAGGATCCCCTATCTGGCCAGACTCTGACAGAGGGTCCAGGTGGCCACTGGTGCTATCCTTGAAGTGGGGGACAGAAGGGAGGCTCAGGGGACAGCCCCATCCCTGAGTTTCACATCACTGTGACTATCTTCCACCAGGCTCCACTGGTAGTTGCTCACCCAGCCGGGGCAGGTACTTCTGCTTCTGCTCCTCGCTGCCATATGCATAGATGGGATGCATGACAAGGGAAGACTGGACACTCATCGCTGACCTGTAGCCACTGTCCACCCGCTCCAACTCCCGGGCCAGGAGCCCATAAGCCACAGATGAGACTCCAGCACAGCCATACCCTGGTGGAGGATCGGGGGTGGGGAGATAGGGCAATGGGGGACAAAGCCTGCCCAGGGTACCAGTGACTCCTGAGGCCCAAGAGACAGAGATACATAGGGGCTACCCAAGGAGGGAGCACCAAGCTAACCCTAGTTTAAGGGTTTATTCATTTCATTCCTATAACTGGACAGAGGGATAACAGCCCCACTTTACAGACTGGAAACCCAGGCTCAGAGAAATGAAGGGGCTTTCCAGCACATAGCTGGGGCTGCAGAGAATGGAGATAAACTTGTCCCTACCTTTGATAGTGGGGCCCAGAACACCAAGCTCCCCCATCTCTGAGATGATCTCCCGGTGAAAAACTGCAAAGACAGATGCCCAAGTTCAGGCCCAGTCCTAGCCCACTGGAGCTCCCGCCCCAGGGACAGAGAGGTCCAGAGGCCTGACTAGAGCAGGCAGAGGTGGTGTGTATGGTTGGAGGGTGACTACTAGTCCGCCTGGGCACCTTCATTGCGATTGGCCAGCAGGATGCGGGGCATGAGGCGCTCCTGGCAGTAGGTGCGAAAAGTGTCCCTGATGAGGATCTCATCAGCTGTCAGCTGCTCCTCCAGCACCAGCGGATCCCTCCAGTCAAACTCGGGACGCAAGGCTGTGACAAGGAGCAGGGGCTCAACTCAGCGCGGCCCACACCTCCCTCAGCCCACCGAGCCCTCCTCTCCCAGAATCCTCCGCCCATATCTAGCTAGAGGTTGAACGCAGTCGCAAACAGGACTGGTAAGGAGGTCTTTCTCCAGGAAAGTTACTGCTGACTCAGCGCCTCCGGCCCTGCTCCCTCCCCAGGCAGCTCTTGGACTCAGGGAGCGAGCCCACCCGGGGCCGGCAGACAGCAGGCCAAGGGCCTCAGACGCACGCGTGACGAGGGGTCCTTACATTTGGCGGGTCGGTTCTGTGTCGTCTTCCCGCCCTTCTCTGCAAACACAGGAAGAGAAAATCACCCAGGAAAAGTCCCCGAGGCTCCACTTCCACTCTCTCCACCCTACCCCCGCCCCAGTACTGACCAGTCAGCGCCGCCGCCGAGCCCCAAGTGCGCAGGAAGACCAGGAGGGGTCCGCGACTTAACAGCCGCGAGGAGACGCCTCTCAGGGCCATGTGGGCGGGCGAACACAGCAAACCTCAGCCGACCTGGAGGAGGGGAGATCTCAGAGTGGAGTGGCTCCTACTCACACGCGGCCCAGGCCCCTAGCTCGCCTCTCGCCTGTTCCCACCAAGGTCCCTTCCTGCTTTCCTCCCAGGCCACCATCCGATAGACACGCGCTTTTGACCGCAGGCCGGGGTGGGAGGGGCGGGGGACAAACAAGGCCTCTCATTGGTTCGTCCTAAACCCAGCTCCTCCTGGGTTTGCATTTTAAAAGGGCGATGGATTGCTTGAGGGAGGCAGCTGGAGGACCTGGGCCGAGAAATGTTCGCCCCTTAAAGGAGCAGACCAGGGAAAAGCGGGAACGGGGCAGTTGAGCGGAGGGGGCGGCGGGGGGCTGGAGAGGCCGAGAGAGGGAGAGAGAGACAGAGAGAGACAGAGAGAGACAGAGACAGAGAGAGAGAGAGACAGAGAGAGACAGAGAGAGAGGGACAGAGAGATCCGTCTTCCTGCTCTGATTGGCCCTAGAAGGGGGCTCGGCCCACTTTTGGTTGGTCAGTTGCAGGAGGCGTGTGCGAAGGGATTCTGGAGTTAAACGAGAAAACGCAGGCAGGAGAAAAATAAGTCCAGACCTGGAAGTCTCCTCTAATGCGGTGCTGTGTGTTTGAGGAGGAGGTGGGCTCTGGTGGACCATCTCAGCCCAACCTGTCTGCTAGCCTGTCTCAAGAAGCACATGTAGTGGCATGTGACTGAGCATGAATTGGTGTGATTCCTGGTCCTATGTGATTCTGTGCATCTATGCGTGCTATTGTGCCTGAGTGACTGTGTATCAGTATGTGAGTGGGACTGACTACGCCTGTGACTTTTGGGACTGTTGACTGTGGGTGGTTGTGTAACTTTCTATGTGTCATGTCTGTGTGGCTGAATGTTTTTGTAGTTTCTTGTCTCTATAATTGTAAGCCTAGACAATGGTATTTTGTGATTGTGTGTTCGTTTGGTACTGTATGACTGTCTTGGTGGTTTTCTCTCTAGGTGTGTCTGTTATCTTTGTGGTATGACTAAATACATATTTATGTCTGTGATTGTGTATATATGTGTATCTTTTGCTCTGTGAGCAGTTTTAATTATGTACCTGACTTGACATGTGCCTGAGAGAGTGACTTACTTAGCTGGGTCACTTTTAAGAATATTTGTGGCCCCGGATGGTGTGGCTCAGTTGGTTGGAACATTGTCCTGTAGACCAAAGAGTCTCAGGTTTGATTCCCCATCAGAGCACATACCCAGACTGTGGGTTTGATCCCCAGCTGGGGCATGCATGAGAAGACAACCAATCAATGTTTCTCACATTTTTCTCTCTCTCTGCCCTGTTTCCTCTCTCTACAAGCAATGAGAAAATTGTTCTCGGACAAGGGTAAAGAAAAAAAAACATTTGTGTAATTTGCATTTATCTGGGTGCATCACGCTTGACCATGTATCTTGAGTCCTGCCCATTGCTGCCTTTTGGGGAAAGTAAGGTGGAGAAAACAAAACCAAACTGGTCACAGCAGGCTAGGTGCAGAGCAGGGGCCCGGACTGGGGTCCAGGCCTCCCAGTTCCCAGGCCAGGCCCTTGCCCACCTAGGAATACTTCTTCCCACAGAGATACTCTGGGTAGTGTAGTGTGTTGCATGCTCTGCCTCTGGGTGTGATGGGAGTAATTGTGGGATTGTGTCTGAATGTGATCACAGGCCTGCAGATCTCTGGGTGCCTGGGGTCTGGGTGTCCCTGGACTCTCCCATTTTCTGGGCCCTTAATATCAAAATAAAATGGTTTGAATCTTCTTCCTCACACAGCAGGCAGTCCATCACCACCCTGAGACATTTGGGATTTGCATAGCTCTCCTTCTTCATCTCTCTCTCCCAGGAGCCAGGACCTCTCTCTTTCTACTTCTTCCTTTCCTCCAAAGCTCCCTGCCCTGGAGCTGTTGTAAGTGCTGGAGTTCTCTAGGCCCAGGGAGCAACCCAAATATAGGCTCTGGCGTTGCTGTCCTTCAGTCCATAATCCCTACTGGCCACATCAGGTAAGAGGCCTTCTCTCCCAGCCAAATGCCTCTTTCTCTCTGGACCTACTCTCTTGTCTCGTCTTTCAGAGCCAAATATGCCTGTTTAGTGCTTTGTCCTAAACCAAAGAGATCTCTCCCTAAAAGAGATTTTGCTTTCCTCTCCAGAAAACCACTTTAATTCCAGACATTTTATTTTATTGAAGTAAAATTCACATAACATGAAATGAGCCATTTAAAGTGTACAGCTCAGTGGCATTGGGCACATTCACAATGTTGTGCAACCACCACCTCTGTCTAGTTCCAGAACATTCCATCATCCCAAAAGGAGACCCTGTACCCATCAGCAGTCGCTCCCCATTCCCCTCTCCCCCTAACCCCTGGTAATCACTAATCTTTCTCTCTATATAGATTTTTCCATTCTGGATATTTCAGATAAATAGAATCATGTAATATGTAACTTTTTGCCTTTTGTGACTGGCTTCTTTCACTTGTTTTGGAGGTTCAACCACATTGCAACATGGATTATAACTTCATCCCTTCTATGGCTGAACAATATATCCTTTATATGAACTGACCACATTTTGTTTATCCACTCATCTGAGAATGGACATTCGGATTGTTTCCACCTTTTGGCAATTGTGAATAATACTGCTGTAAACATTGGTGCACAAGTGTTTGTTTGAACCCCTGTTTTCAGATCTTGAGCATGTACCTAGAAGTGGAACTGGTGTGTCATACGGTCTAGGTTTAACTTTTTGAAGAATCATCGAACTGTTTTCCACAATAGCTACACCATTTTATATTCCAACCAGCAGTATACTAGAGTTCCAACTTCTCCACATCCTTGCCAACAATTGTTATATTCCATTCCCCCACCCCTTATCGTCGTCATCCTAGTTGGTGTGAAGAGCTTTTGTGATGCATTTCTGGCATACTAATTTTCATTGTGTCTGTGGTGATGTGTCTGTGTCTGGGCAAGGTTGTGTGCCTTTCCCTATCAGGGTGTTTAATTTTCCACGTTGCTATGGTTGTCTGCGTTTGGATGCGTGCGCCCCCTATGGTTGGACATTGGTATCGGTGCAATTGTGTGACTAATTAAGGTACAGTGACAGTGACAGGTGACATGACTACAAAACAGTGTAGATTTCATATGGCACTGTGCGTGATTGTGTCTGTGTTTGATGTTAACTATGTGCGTGAATTCATCACGTGTTTGTGAATGGTTGTGTGCACCTGGGTTTTATGCTTTTGTGTCTGAGGCTGCATGCAATTGACAGCATTGTGTGACTACATCTTCTATAGTTTTGTGACAACAAATCCAGGAACCTCCATGTATCTGCTTAGTTGTAGCTGAATCATGTCAGTGTGATTGTATGATTGCGTGTGACTGGGTAACTGTGTGTGATTGTGTCAGCACCTATCTGTGTGATTGTGGATTCTATGTCTAAGGGATGGTGTGACTACAACATTGTGTAATCAAATAGGATATGGTTGTGTCTTCCTGACCGCATGGTTTATGTGATGCACAGACACAACTCTATGTGTAGGGGCAGCATGGTCAGTATGGCTGAGGTGACCAGGATTTTGTGTCACTGTGTAGTTGCATATTGTATATGTGTATGTGTGAACTATATGTCTGTGATGTGTGTCCATGTTGCCCCCACCCTGGGCTCTCAGGGCACCACAGTGGAGGTCCCTGGTGCAGCAACTTGGATCCCACCCCCATGTGGGTCAGGAGTCAGGCAGCAGCAAGGTCCAGGGAGGGCTAACGTGGGTCTCCTGCAGTTCGGGTACTTCCTCTGGTCTGATCCAATGGTTCCACTCCATCCAGGTGAGGGGGCCAACTTCTCCCAAGACCCAGCTGCAGTGGCAACAGGCCTGAACCTCCACAAAGCCCCACTCTCTGCAGTGCCCCCTGAGGGGTCCATGGTAGACAGTGGAGGATGATTAGCAGGAGTCTTTCCTGCCACTGGGGTCAGACCCTGAGAGTTCGTAACCCTGGTAATTTCAAGCCAAGCTAAAGTGAAGCCCCAGCTTCTAGCTCTTCCACTCACCAGAAACAGAGCTTTAGCTGCTCTGGGCCCCCACCTGATAGCAGCCTCCAATGTCTGGGGTGTCTGATAATGCTTGGCCTGGCAGGGAGCTTGTGCCAAGTCCCGCCATCAGCGTGGTTGTTTCTGTTTTGGGGGGAGGTAGGGGGATTGTTTCTGTTTTGGGGGGTAAGGGCCCCAGTTGAGGGAGAAGGAGATCTAGAAGCCCCTTCTCAGAATCCCCATTCTGTCTGTCACCCCTTCTCCAGGTGGGTAATTTAGAGAAAGCCCCCAAGTCTCTCCTTCTTTTGGGAAGCCAGTGCTTCACTTTATCCAACACCTGAACCCCCAAACCACTGAGCCCCCAGCCCCCAATTGACTGGCACTTGGATACAGGGTAGTCTTCAAGGCTGTGCCCCAAACAGGCCAAGGCAAGGTCTGTTCCCCAGAAATGGTGACCCCCCTCCCCCCGCCTTGCCTGACCCTTATCAGGGGCTGCAGCCAATCAGCTGAGGACAAAGAGGAGCCCTCCACAGGGCCATTGGAGCCTCAGAACCCACGAGGCCACAGAGGGAGAGGAGGCCTGAGGCCCTTGGGTGGGCACCAGCCAGCCATGGCCACAGCTGACACCACCTTGCCGTCCATCAGTACGCTGACCGCCCTAGGTCCCTTTCCAGACACGCCAGAAGACTTCCTCAAGGTGAGGCCAGGCAGGGTCTAGGTGGCTGGCTGGGGTCTACGGCTGCAGTTACAAAGCTTAGGGATCATCAGGTCTGCATCTAGCCCAGGAATCCAAAGACCTGACCAGACCTGGGGGGTCCTCAGCCTGGTCCAGGGGTCTGAACGTGGTCTAAAGGCCCATTTCTGTCACAGAAAACTGAGGCTCAAAGCTGAACACCATGGGGGGTCTAGGCTCAGTGAGACAACCCCAGGAAGGTATCAAGAGGAAGAACAAAGGTTTCTAGGGGACTCCCAAGGAGTTAATCTTGTTGGAGGACTGGGAAGGAGTTGGAGTTTCTGGGGAGAAATTGAGGCAAGGCTGCCCACCCACACCCCCTGCCTTCCATTCTTGGCTTTGCCACCCCTTCCCCCATGCCTGAGTTCGGCTCCAGATAATGTAAGTCTTATCTTCTGTTGCCAGCCAGACCCTATCGACCTCTGTCCCTGAAGCTGTGGAGGGGAGGTGGGGGGGACAGAGGGCAGTGTAAGGGACTGGGACAGACAACACAGCCAAGCAAAAAGACCCCTCTCGGGAGTCTCTGTGCAGGGTACTCTGGTGACCACGGAAGCCTCACGCTACCGGCTCTCTCCCGCAGTGGTGGCGCCTTGAGGAGGTGCAGGGCTTGGGCCCGGGCCCCCCGGACCCCACCCGGCCGCTCCTCCACATGAGGCCAAAGTTGGAGGACGCGCCTGGGGAGAAAGAAGACGACGATAGGGACGCGGCCCCTGCCTGGGACCTGGATCTCTTCTTCACCAACCTGCCGGGCCCAGAGCCCGGCGGTGTGCTTCAGACCAACGCTCTGGCACAGGGCGAAGGTCCCGGGACGCAATTCCCACCGCAGCCCGAGACCCTGGGCGCGCATGGGGGCGGCCCGGGGCTGGTGGCTGGGCTCTTAAGTCCCGAGGAGCACCCGGGGTGGGCGCGCCCGGCCCCAAGAGCCCCAGCCCCTGACTCCTTCGTGAGCCCAGCCCTGGTCCCGAACCCTGAGCCCAAGGCGCTGCCGCTGCAGCCGATGTACCCGGGGTCGGGTGTGAGCTCCTCCAGCAGCTACTTTCCGCGAACCGGGCTCTCAGTGCCTGCGGCGCCTGGCTCCCCCTATGGGCTGCTGTCCGGGTACCCAGCGCTGTACCCGGCCCAGCAGTACCAAGGTCACTTCCAGCTCTTCCGCGGGCTCCCAGCGCCTGCATCCAGCCCCGCCGCTCCCCCCGCCTTCCTGGATTGTCTGGGACCCGGAACGGCGGGTGCAGGACTCGGGGTAACCGCAGGAGATTCAAGAGAAACCGCGGAAACCGCGTCATCCAAGCGCAGCCGGCGCTCCTGGGCCCGAAGGAGGCAGGCGGCGCACACGTGCACGCACCCGGGCTGTGGCAAGAGCTACACCAAGAGCTCACACCTGAAGGCCCATCTACGGACACACACTGGTGAGGCAGAGGGGCTCCGGCTCGGAGCCGGGACCTCGGGAGGAGACAGGGACCAGGAGGCAGAAAGGAGAGCAAGGGGAGGGGCTAGAGGCAAAGGCCCGGCCCCGGGGACGGATCCGTTATGACAGAGGGGTGGGGCTGAAGCAGAGTATCAGAGAAAGGGGAGGGACAGAGGCAGCTGGGAGCAGACCTGGATCCAGAGGCAGGGGCTAGGGAACAGGTAGCAATGTGGGAGGCGAGTGGGGGCAGCGAGGAACGGGGAAATCGGACGGGTAAGACCTGGGCCTGGGCTGAGTAGCAGAAAGCCTGGCAATCGGTGTAAGGGGCGGTGCTAGAGGAGGGACTGCAGGGAGGGGCCTAGCTAGGCAAGCCAGGGACCTGGCCAAAGACACAGGGTTCGGGTTTGCTGCAAGCAGGGAGCAGAGTTAGGGGCTCAGGGACCGGAGCCAGGAATATATAGAGTAGGTTGTTTGCACAGAGGCGGAGCCAGATTGTAGGGGCCACGTCTGGAGCACAGGAGGGAAGACATGAGGACAGAACCAGTTTCATGTGCCCAGATGCAGAGTTGGTTCCAGGGGGGTAAGGGGAAATAGCCTGAAAAGCGAGAGGAGCGGGCACAAGAAAAGCTGGGTCTCAAGGAGAGGAAGACCGAGGCGGGGCGTGGAATGGAGCTGGGGAGAAGGAAGACTGAGGCTTATGACTTAGGGCAGCAATTTTCAAGCTTTTTCATCTCATGGCACACAAATTACTAAAATTCTGTGGCACCACAAAAAATATATATATTTTTGCGGATCTGACAAAAATACGTATAGTTTGGATAGATTTACACAATAATAATAACCTACCCTTTTTGCTTCAAAACGACTTTAAAAAAAGAATCAGGTACCCATACTTTTCAGGATCTCTGGTACCAAGAATTAACCAGTCAGACACAAGCTTACTATGCCACCAATAAGATGCAACTCCATTATATGACCTACATATTTATGGTTCAAGACACGGTATTCACCCCGAACGGCTATTGCTGTCTTGGCCGTTGTCATTTTTTTTCTTTTATATTTGACAATCTAAGGGAAAAGAAGTCAGTGCCCCTAACTAAAATAGTCAGGTATTGCATGTTTTAAAAATTCCTGTAGCACACCGGTTGAAAATCGCTGCTTTAGGGGTCCGAATGAAGGTGGGGTCAGGTGTAGCAGGAGGAGAGTATAATCACAGCAGGCAGGGAGGACCTGGGACACCAGGTGGATTTGGGGGCTGTAAGGACCAAAGCGAGGGGCAGGGTTGGGCAGCAGCTGGAGGGTCCCCTGGAGCAAGGGCAGGGCTGAACCGTAAGGGACAGGGCCAAGGGACAAGGGTCCGAGGCCTTTAGGATACAGGGACATGGTACCAGGGCACAGAGAGTGGGCCAGTGGTGTAGGGGATGTGACTTGGGCCCAGGAAACGAAAACAAGCATGGCGTCAAATGCCAAGTACAGAACCATGAGGGTCGGGGCCGCATAGGGCGGGCCCTGGGTGCACTCCCCTGAGAGTGAGTGCCTCCTTAAACTTTGCACTTGAGGCCCCTAACCTGCCTCACCCTAGTACCGGTCAAGGCTGAGCAAGGGAGTGCGACCAATGCAGAGGCGGCCCGGGAGCGGGGTGGGGCGGACAGTGACACTCACAGCGTCCTCGCCTCCCAGGGGAGAAGCCTTACGCCTGCACGTGGGACGGCTGCGGCTGGCGGTTCGCGCGCTCGGACGAGCTGACCCGCCACTACCGGAAACATACCGGACAGCGCCCCTTCCGCTGCCAGCTCTGTCCGCGCGCTTTTTCACGCTCCGATCACCTGGCCTTGCACATGAAGCGTCACCTTTGAGCCACCCCCACGCCCCCTGCTCCTGCCATTTGGACCTTCTCAGGGACTGGGGACGGAACAACAGAGGGTCCACACAGGGTGGTTTTCTCTCGGATGGACCCTCGCACGACACGCGGCCCCACAGACCTGAAAGATGAAGGGTTGGCCCACAGACAGACCTGGGGCAGCCTCCGACGGAAGCTCCCACATGTCCCCAGCCACAGGGAGCCACACAGAGACTTCCTTAGGGTCATGCAGACCCAGAGAGACAGACCTCCAAATAAATGGACTCAGCTGGACACTCAGATACTCCGGACAGTGACACACCCTTAGAAAGCTGGACCCTCAGACCAGCTCACAGGCGGCCCTGGACAGCGGGAAGGGGTTATGCGGTGGGGCTTCTCAGAGACACTCTGGGTGGAGAAGGGGGACCTCACACCAAAACTTCTGAAGCTCTGCAGAGTGGCTGTGAATGGTTATAGGTCCTGTAACAATAACAATGCCCTTCCTGGATAAAGCTTTAACTGTGGCATGACTTTTGTGAGTTTTGGGTGCTGAAAGGTGGGAGGAAGCTGTAACTCCAGAAGTGATTGGAAGGGTGGGTGGCATATACCCTCACACTCATCTCCTAAAGGTCATCAGCCCCCCTCGGGTACTACAGGCCTTGCTGCCCCTCCTCCCTCACTCCAAAATCAGGCTACACAATCCTTGCCTTCTACCTTGAACCTCGGGGATATTCACAGGTATCGTCGCCCTCCATTTAAGAGCCCGGCCCCAGAAACGCAGCACCCTCCTCTGTGCCGTGATCCAAAGTGACCCCTTGGCTAGCTCAGGGGGCGATCGGGAAAACATGCAGAATGAAAAGGGAGAGGACAAGGAACACAAACACCCCTTAAGAGAGCAAAAGTCCCGAGTTGGCCCTCGGGGAAAGCTGGAGAGAAAAAATCCAAATTTGCGTCTCACCCAGAAGCGGGTGGAGGAGCAGGGGCCGGCTG
>PVKM010040778.1:0-13344 GCA_004027735.1 Carollia perspicillata
AAGTGTATCTACCTATGCCTCCATTTTAGCTGGAAGTCCCAGAAATGTCTTAAGTTGCCTCACCCATTGCCTGGCTCTGCCTGCAACTATAGCTGATCTTTCCACCACCACCCAACACTCCTCTGCTCACCTGCTCACGGGACCCCAGCCCTTCCTGCTCATTCTTCCTCTCTTTCCTATGCATTTAACCCTTTCCCAGCAAAGAGCCTGAAAATCACCACAGGTACCCTGGTGCATGAGTTCACGAGGGCTTCCCAAGAGCAAGGTGATTTTCTCAGGGAGTGATCTAGTTAAAAAACTAACAGGCTACAGGAACAAAACACTGGGGGAACACTTTATAGAGTACATGATTGTCTAACCATGTGCCGTACACCTGAAACTAATACAAAATAATATTAAATGTAAACTAATTAAAAATAAAATTTAAAACAATGTTGAGGCCACTCTCCTTCTTGGGAGCACACCACACCTTTCCCCTTCCCCTCCTCTTCCTCCCAAGCACGTTACCTTCGCCTCTCTCTCTCCTAAGCAACACGGGCCCTTCTGCCTCTGTAACTTGTATCCTGAGTCTACACAGCCCAGCTGCCTCACTCCTACTACCTTTGCAACTTTCTAAATAAGCTTTCCCTTATAACATAGAAAATTTTTTTTGAAGTCAACAGGATATGGTAAATGACTGAAGGGATGTTGGCAGGGGGAGGGGCTGGAGAGGTAGGAAATAAAAGGGAATAATCAGTGGTGATTCTGAAGCATGGGAGGCAAGAAGTACGCAGGCGAGAAATACTGGCTTTGGTGTTGTGGAATCCTCCATAAAATGCTTACTTTTAGATGAACTCTTGCTGTAAGGCACCAGATTGTTATAAGTTAACTAAATGCTGGGGAGGGGAGGGAGTGAGAAATAAGATTAAATTTCTCTTATGAAATGTAAAAGGTAATTCACAAGCCTCATTTTCAAAGGAAGAAATGCAATGTGCTACAAAGTCATTTAAACCCTCGATCTCTTTACCAGCATAAGGTGTGTTCCAAACATCCTTAGATGAAAAGCCCGTGTTTTTTCAAGGCACTGCTCTTCAGCTCTACGAAATGCCTGATTTCCCCGATTTCCTTTCCATGACTTAAACAGCTACAAAAACAGGACTGAGTACACTGGGCATTCCTGCCCAAAGTGTAAGGGAAGCTGCCACACCCAACTTAGCTTCGTCCCTGCCTCCAAGTGCTTTTGGACTCTTTCCTGGCAGTGGAGTTGATGCTTCTCTCATTCTACTGCACACTGCAACTTCTCCACAACTTAGCCCTCTTGTTTAATTGCCTGTTACAAAGGGCCAATGTCAGAGTAAGGGGACCCCACTGAGCACTCTTTGCCTGAGCCCAAGACCAACAGCAAACATGCGATCTTCAGCAATCCAACTCTGTTGCTGTGAGTCAAGGGTATCAGCCTTCTTGAAATAATCTCCACCTGAAGCTACTTTCAATTTTACCTGAAAAAAAAAAACATTTAAAGTCTGAACCATGACAATATAATGCTGCAGAGACCGAGTCCCAGCGAGGGCATGTGCCCCCCGACTGCCTCGCCCCTCTGCAAACCTTAGCCAATTACTAAGGTGTTGGCTCCTTCTGTTCCAACTGCATATAACCCTCTCTTCAAAGCCAAATGTTTAAAAGCCTCATCCATATTAACCAGCTCCCCTCGGGAAGTGTTAATTGGAAAAGCACATAATGATATCTGTTTGCTAGAGGCAACATCTAACCAAGGCGGAAGTGACATAGCAATTGTGTGATGGTAACAGCAGATTCCAGGTGCCTTAGCTACCCCAAAACACAGACACCTGACCTCAAAAGAAGCAGAAATGTTGCAGCTCTATAGCTGGGTATTATACATGACTCTGGGCAAAACAAGGCACCTCTGTACTGAAGATGTGACCCCCAGAAATAGGAGAGATGAGGCACGCTTTGCCTCATCTCAGGTCCGAGCTGTGCAGAAAGGTGTCCCTGAGCTCCCCTGACTCTCTGTGTTCCAGGAGGATTCTGATCCCTGGCTTGGATTCTAGCTGCACCACCAAGCCCACAACTGTGGGGGAGTTACTGTGCAGTCCGCTCCCTTCTGGCCACCAGAGGGCAACAGAGTCCCATGCACTGCACAGAATCTGGTGTCATCCCCTGAAAGGAGTCAGTTGTACAGATTCAGGGCCCTGTTCCTAATATTGAAGGCTGTGGTAATTATCCATGAAAAAAGAGGTCTGCAGGGTCTGCTACATTATGAGGCTGTCTAGGTTCTGCTTTATCTTGTCAACTTGTCTATTCAGGTTGGCCCATAGCCGTGAGCCAGTGACCATTTGAATTCTACATTTTCAGGGCTGTTTTAAAGTCCTTCTGCTCCTAATTCCACTGAGGCTTCCATCAGTAAGTCACCAGCCATGTCTTTCTGAGATGGCAGCAACTTGCCCAGAGTGATCCCCCCTGGCCACGCTTATGTTCTCTTAACTCATGGACACAGTTGTGTCTCCTTGAACCATGGCCATCCTCTATGTCCCCTAGACCATGGCCATCCCTCGTATCTCCTTGGCCACGGTTACCTTTGTATCACCCTGAACCATGGATACCCCTTTATACTCTCCTGAAAAAACCTCAAAGACTCAGAGAGATATAAAAATATGGAGTGGGTTGGGGGGCTATGGTAAAGCAAAGGCTTCTCTCAACAAAATGGAATGAAACAAAAGCCATCCCCAGTCCACAATCTTATAGTTAGATAGGCCGTTGGAGATACCTAGTCCAATTGTCCTACTCTGGAGGAAGAAGAACGAAGGCCTAGAGAGTTTTGACGATTTGTCCAAGGTCAAACTATTGAACGCAGAGCCACGTCTAGCCCTGAGGTCTCCTAGGTCCCTGGAGTATTCTTTCCTGTGCCCCATGGTGCCTTGAGACACTCAATGGGGTTATAGGTAGAAACTGGAAAAAAACAGTTTTCACCGTGTCCTGTGCAGCCAGCTTCAGATGCCTAAAAAGAAATAGAAGCCCTGGCCGGTGTGGCTCAGCTGGCTGGATCGCCGCCCTGTAACCGAAAGGTTGTGGGTTCCATTCCCGTCAGGGCACGCAGTCTGTCAGTTAGACCCATGGTCTGGGTGCTTGCGTTTCCCAGTCTGCACACCTAAGGGAGGCAACCAATCAGTGCTTCTCTCTCACATCAGTGTTTCTCCTGTCCCTTCCTCTGCCCCTTCCTCTCCCTCTAAAAAGCAATGAAAAAAATGTCCTCAGGTGAGGATATAAATAATAAATAAATAAGTAAATAAGAATAGGAAATAGCAAAGGGCTATGAGGTCATGAGGAAGATGTTAACCAGGCACATCCCAGGGAAGGTTTACGGTGTTTAGTCAATAAATCTAAATATACAGGGAAAGCAAGACAGCCTTTACTTACAGCCCATACTCAAACCACAGAGTTAGAAAGAGGATTTCTTCAGCTTTTTAATTACATGATAGTACATCAGGGTAAACTTAAGACAATATTACTTCTCATTCCCTGGAAGAAATGGGGTCTTATCTTTAATTATAGAAAGGAGAGATTTACTTCCTCTTAGTGAGCAGTGAGAAGGGACCTTTTATCTAAGGGGCTCATCTACAGGTTTCGGAAGTGACCTCACCAAGCCATCCTTTTCCCCAGGCCTTCCTGGGAGACGGGTCCTCCGTCCCCGGCAGCACCGCAGACTGCCTCACGCCCCGCACTCTCCTCCTCGGCACTGTTCTGGTTGGTATCCGAGAGTGGTCGAGACGTTTCCCTCACTACCTTCTGTGGCTTCCAGGGCGAGAAAGAAAGCAAGAAGGGAGCCCCCCAGAAGCTAGTCTGCCTGCTGCTCTGGAGCTCAGGGACTTCCGCAGCCTCCTCTTCGCTGCCCGGTGCCACACGACAGGGGACTTTTTGCAGCTCCCTCCTCGCTATTGGATCTTCTGTTGCCATGACTTGAGCTGTTCTCTTCATTTCCATTAATTAATTATTCTGTTCAGACTGCGTTCTCAAAGCCCTGACAGGGGTGGGAGGAGGGCTGCAACTTTATTAATGAAGTTATTATATCACTTCTAAAAGTAATGATGATGCAAGAAAGTGAACAAAGGACACTTGAGTAACTGAATTAGAAGCCACACGTCTCCCCACCTCCCTGTAATAATGCTAAGGTGCATCGCTGCCCATTTTCTTAGGCGTGACCTCTCCATGGCTCTTTAAGACGCTAATGTACGGAACTCTAATGGTTCTGCAAATTGGTGTCACAGGGGCAGAATAATGGTTTAGTTTTATTAGTGGTACTGGATTAGTAATGACACAGTTACATAGTCCTTTTACAAAAGTGTGTTCACATCTCTTATCATATGGAATTCTCACAACAAACCTAAGAGCCTGGAGGGGGTATGATCACCTCCATTTTACAGATCGGGGAACCAGAGCAGAGAAAGCGACCTAATGCCTCCCCTACGCCATGGGCTGCCGCAACCCCACACTAGGGCCCTGAGACCAAGCCCTTCATCTCCCGCCACTAATGACAGTTTCCACAGCACAGAGAGCTGGGGAAAACCACCATCTCAATGGAATCTCAAATTTCCACTTTGATTTTCGTTCTGTACCTGGAACAACAGGATGCGATAACCTCAGGGCAGAGATATAAGAGGGAGGGAGCAGAGAGCAGGTCACACTGTAAGACCCTAACCTGGGGTTTCTCAGCTTTGACACAAATGACCTCTGGGAACAGGCAATTCCTTGTTGTGGGGCTGTCCTGTGCATCTCGCATATTGAGCACCATCTCTGGTCTCTACCCTCCAGATGTCAGTAGCACTTCCTCTTACCTCCCAGTGTTGACAAACAAAAATGTCCCCAGATATCCCTAACTGTCCCATTGGGGTACAAAACTGTTCTTGGATTAACCCATGATGTTACGATATGTAGCCTCTGTCTCAGTATCTCTCTCCTTCTCTTCCCACCCTTACCCCTACTCAGAAGGGGCTTCCAAGCTATTCATCCTCTGCTTATTCATTGCCATTGCCAAGAGTATCCCGTTCTTGAGTTTGAAGCTTGTTTCTATCTTTTCCTAGATGAGCCATCTTGAGAGGGTTATCTAATCTCTTGAACCCTCAGTTGACTCATTTATCAAATGTGAATTATACTACCTACCTCCCATGATTTTATGAGGATTAAATAAAATAATATAGAGAGAGGCCAAGCTTGGGGCCTAGGGCAAAGTAAGTATCCAAAAATATATAACCAAAATTATTTTGGAGGAAAAAAAAAAGGCTTTGGGATAATGGAAGATAACTGAGGAAGATCCCTCTTCAGGGAGAGTGTGTTCCAGCTGCCCTTCCGGTCTACCTGCCACTCAGCATCCCAGTAGAACTACCGTGTGCCCTGAGATGGAAGGCAGACCTCACCGTGAAGACACGGGACAACAGCAGCCTGCTAATGAGCTCTGCTTCTTCTTGGGTGACAGAGCAGAAGTCGTCATTAACTGCTAGAATGTTTGTCTTTGGATAGTCACTACCCTCAGACCTGCCCTAAAGCTTAACACTCTAATGACTTTCCGTGGTCTCCAAGGCTCTGCAAGACCCACCACTGACCTTGTTGCTGTCTTCATCACACACCACTTCCCCACCTGTTTGCTCCTCTGCTTTCTGTTCCTGGCACCACCCAGCTGGTCCTGACCCAGGACTGTGTCTCTTTGGTTCCCTCTGCTTGGGACACTTTCCCCCCTGGAATTTCCCATGGCTGTCTCCTTGCTTCACTAGCTCTTGACTTCAACGTCACTTCTTTACAGAGGTCGTCCCTGGCCACCAAATCAAAGTAGCCTGAACCTATCAGATAGGTGATAGCCTCTACTCACCTATCTCATCGTCTTCTCTCATTTTGTCATCAGCTCTCTTGTTTATCTGCATCTCCCTGTAAAATGTTAGCTGTATGGAAACAAGGACTCTGTTTTGTTTACTTTCATAGCCTGAAGACTTAGAACAGTGTCAGGCCTATGGTAAAGAGTCTGGAATATTTATTGAGCAAATGATTAAATGACCTTCTCAAAGGAGAGTCCCAGAGTCCCATGTTCAACTCCGATGACCCCTGACTGGTAGATGGCAGGCACTCCATTACCTTTTATTTCGTTTGCCGGAAGTGTTTCTTCAGCACCCTCTATGACCTTTGGAAACTGCTAAGCCTCAGAAGACTTTTCCTGAGAGGCCAGCTCTGTCCTGGAAGAGGTGTCTTAGTAGAGAGAAGAAAGAGCCCACAGTGTCCTCTCGAATTCCTCAACACTTCATGGTTAAAACGACTGTTGAAACTAAGTAGTAGGACATGAGCTGGAATGCACAGATTGGGCATGGACTCGTGGCCCAGTTATGAACCTCGGACTGTACTTAGGAAGTTCCCTGGGGAGGTCCCCATCATTGGAGGAGTTAAACCATTGGTTACCCTGGAAACCACCCCAGTCCTCAACGGCAGCATTGATCGCCACTCATCGTTCCCCAGCCAGGTAGCTCTGAGATCCAGACCCCCATTTTCAAGCTCCTTTGCCCTTTCCTCTGGGAGATCCCCATATCAGAGCAGAGGTCAGAAATGCAGTGGGTTTAGGGGTAGGGAACAGTAATGACAACGCAGATCTTGCCACCTGGTCTCCACCCCACAGACCCTTCTGCTCGGGGAGCCAGCCAGCCATGCGAGGTCTGCAGAACCCCTCAGAGACCTTGTCATTCAGGCCGGCAGGCGACTCAGCTCACCGAGGAGGCACGCCCTCACTGCTGGTACTGCTGCTTCCACATTTAGACTGCACTGCATTACCTCACTGCCAGCCAATCGGCGCCTCCCCAGGCTCCACACACACTCTCCCCTTTGCCACAGACCTCGCCTCATGTCACTCTCTGCTCCTGGAGCACACAGCACGTTGTGTGCCCAGGGCCTGCTCGGGGAGGGTGGGTGTGGGGGGATGGGGAAGCCGGTGGAAGGAGAGGGCTGGCTGTCAGAGCCGCAGGCACAGCAGCCTCTGCCCTGCAGACCCTCCTGTGTCACACACAAAATGTTGGCATCGCAGGAATGCAATGTTCTGCATGCTTGAGCCCCTCTTGGTTGGGGTGGGGGTGGGGAAAGAGGGTTGAGCAGGGGTGATGAGTGAGTACCATGAGCTTAGTGGAAGCTAAGCTGTAGATTACCCTCAGAGCACTGGGTAGATCGGCGGTCTGTAAAACCCCTTAAACAGGCCCAGCCAGCTTTGCAGTGGGGAGGACAACTGTTTCCACTCCTCCGGCCTCAGGCCACTGGCATCTCCACTGACGACTGTGGAGCCAAGACTAATATGTTAGGAGGTCAGAGGGTCTCTTACCACCAAGACACACAAGTTGTTAAAGGGAGGGACAGGACCCCCCTGCCTCACGTGGGTCTTGGGAAAGGCATTAGCAAGCTATCCTAAGAATTAGACAACCGTGGGGCACTACATCGATCGACTCAGCCCCTGCTTGGGAGAGCTGACACACGATGGAGACAGAGACCAGAGACAGACTGGGGCCTGCAGCCCTCTTGTGAAGCAGTCTTCTCATGTCCCGCCCCTGTGCCTCAGGCAACCCTCCGGCTTCTTACACGGTCTCCACACTCGCTCCGGTGTGAGACGTTCAGAGAAGGGCATTTGATCTTCATGAGGCCTCACTTCAAAGGTTTTCTCCATCTATCTGGTTCCAGATAGAACCAGAGATGCTAATATGTCTTTATGAGGAGAAAAGGGGTGGGGTGCAGGGGACGGAGCAGGGAGCCATTACACATCCTCACAGGGCATTCGGTTGTCACTCGAATACAGCTCTCCAGCAGCAATAACGGCTCCACAGACCTGCTACGTGCATGTGTCGTTAACAGCGTTCCCTGCACCGAGGGGGAAAGCATGGTCAGGGAACGTGATGGAGAAATACTCATGACAGGCGACACCAGACGATTTGAGGCAACCTCCATGCAATGTCTAGGTGCTCAGATGGGGGCGGTCGGTTGCTTCCTGCTGACATCAGACCTCTGCCTCCCACAGGGCGATTTTCCTTTACACTTTGCAAGCCAAGGGAGCTTCTCCAGTGGCAGTTCACATGGGTCCCCTTATAGACGAACTGTGTGACACCATCAGCCACCCCCTGGGCAGAAGGATCCCACATTTGGATGTCATCTCGTCCAGTCATCTAGTCCCTGGCTGTCACACACTGTGGCCAGAAGGTGGGTCTGCTAAACATATTTACCCGAGAAAGTCACATCCAAGGAGAATGAGGGGCCCGCTGCGACAAGGCAGACTGTGTGGCCCCAAGCCCACCTGCTGCCTTCGAAGTGCTCATAACATCATATGGAGGCAAAGAGGTAGTGGCCTAACAGGGTCAAATGGAAGCTGATCCCGGGGTCATGCCTACACAGGGATTCTCTCAGCTTTCAGCCCTCGGTGGATGCATCTGGGGAGGGAGACATGTTTTTCCTCAGTTTAATCACCAGGCTGGAGGAAGATTCTTTGAAGAGGGATCAGGGCAGGGTATGAGCCTTGGGAGCAAATGCCGCCACATGCCAGGGGAGACGTGATGTTTTCCTGAATCGCCCCCATTCCCAGAGTCTCTATCTGGAGGCTGCATGGACATCAGCCCAAAGGAAAAACAGCCAAGAGGAAAACACAATCTGGGCCCTCAAAAGGGGTTAAAAAAATCCCTTGCCATCAGCTCCTTAAAAAGCAACAAGAACCAAAATAAGTAAGTAAACAAGCAAAGAAATAAAAGGTGCAGTTAATAGAAAAAGCTTCAGCCCCACTTTGCAAAGCTGATTTATTTCCAGCCCTTTTTATTTCATTTATTACCTACAGGATAATGCACACATTTTGAAGACTTGGTTAAAAAAAGAAACCGATTACATAACTGTAACAGGCCTGGCAGCTATTGTGGAGGAGAACACACTGGACATGTCATCTCAGAGGCACGGATTCAGAGGTCTGAGGCCTGGGCACTCGTTCAGGGTGGTCCCGTGAGCCACCGTCCTGGACAGCAGGACAGGAGAATCGAAGGGTCACAGTGTGAATCTGAACACGCGAAAAGCGGAGACGGGAAAACCACTACTGAACCACCGGAAGAACAGAGACGGGGCAGGGGTCACCAAATTGTCTCTTCTGCTTTTTTATTTTTATTTATTTTTATATTTTAATTTTTTACTTATTTTATTGTACTTTTTCCATCACCATTTATCCCCCCATCCCCTCTTCCACCTCCACCCACCCCTCTCCCCACTGTATTCACCATACTGTTGTTCATGTTCATGAGTTTTTTTCTGTCTTTTTTTTCTTTTTGGCTCAACTTCTGACCCCCACCCCCACAAGCTATCAGCCTTCTCCATCCATCTACAAGTCTTTCAAATAACATAAGATCTGGTCTGCAGGCTTGAAAGCACAGGGGAGAGGCTGGTCAAACGACTCCCACATGGTGAATGAACCAAGCAAATCTCCATGTGGTAAGAGCACTGGGCACAACCCCCAGGGCCCACAGGCTGAACAAGGAAGAACAAGGAGTAGCCTGATAAATTCTCTCGGCAACTGCAGCAGAAACACTGCACTGTAGCACTGGAGAGGGTCTAGCCCATGGCCTTCCTTTGCTACCTCTGAGTCTGAGTCAGAGAGTCTGTGCCTTGTCCGGGGCCACACACAGAGCTGGAACTCGGGTCTGCTGCTTCCTCCTCCAAGGCCCACTCTGCCCTTGCTACTGAAAACATGGTCCAGAGACAGCAGCACCAATAGCACTTGGAATCTGGTTAGAAACACGGTCTTGGGCCCACCCAGACCTGCTGAATCAGAATTTATAGTTCCACAAGAGCCCCAGGGGACTGGTAGGTACATTAGAGCTGAAGAAGCATCATTCTACCGGTCACTGCCCCTGTGCACAAATGACAGCAACGTCTCTGCAGGGAATCTCTGCTCCCCATGGCAACTGATACTACTCTCACTGGCTCCCCTACTTCGAAGTGGTCTTTGGGATGCTTTCACAGGAGCACAGCTCATCACTCCTGAGAAGAAGCAGATCTCCTGAGGACCAGTATCACTAAAGCATCAGCTAAGTGAAGCCAGACGCCTATACACCTCACTCTCCTCTTACCTTTTTTCTTGTATAACTGGCATTTACTTCCCTGATGACAGTCATTGTCCACCATCTCCTGTTTTTAATCCATTGCAATGTAGTATCCTTAGAAGAAATACGTCCCTCCTCCACCCCCAAACCCATGCAAGCCTCCCGTTTGCTCTTAAATGTGCAGGAGCTTCACTCCCAAAGAAGAAAACACCGAACACCCATCCCTTCGAGGACGGCCCAGCTTTGGGCCCCAAGCCTCCACCACTTGAGAAAGGAAATGTTTCTATGCCCAGAACTGTTTAAGTAGGTACTCCTTGGAACATCCAGTCCTTTCATAAGAAATTGGTCGACTCTCAGTTCTCTCAGCTTGTTTGCTAGAACCATGGAGCAAGAAAGGATTCAGCCCAACAACTGCACTTCAACGGTGAGGAGAGTTGGACACCGTGGTCGCTCTGCAGACGGGGACCAGCAATGAGAGCTACACCTCCATTGGCCCCATACCTGGGAGCATTGCACGTACATGTCCAACCTGTCTGAAGCCTTTAAAAGAAACGGCCTGTTTCCGCACAACAAAAAACTTCATGCAACAACAGCAAAGAGGCCCCTAACCCTGGCAGGCCAACCTTCATAGCCTCAGTCCTGCATCACTTCCTGGACCCTTCATCCTTTACTGTATCCCTGGCTTCGACCTCCCTCCCGTTCTCCCTGGGATGAGATGTTCAACAGCAACTGCCAGGCTTTAAGGCCATTCATTTTTTCACTCCATCTCTACTGATACCTTTGGATGCCCTGGAGGAACTGCCTCCAGACCAGCCCCTGAGACAGTTTTTCAGCCCAAGGGGAGAGGACATGCTACTGCCCCAGGCACATCCCAGTCCTGGAACAGAACCTGTGCTCATAAGTCCTCGCACTTCTCTAAGATGCTAGTGGCTGATGGAGGAAGCAAGACACCTACCTAATAAATTTGCCTAACAAGGCAGCAGATGATAAGAGCCAATGAGAATCTCAGACAATGAGTGCTAGCCAAGGCCGGAGGTGGGGGAGGGGCCTCTCCTGCCCACAGGAGCCTCTGCTGATTTCACAGGGAAGGTCAGACTTAAACTGGGTCATAGAAAATGGATAGGGTTAGGGCTGACAGAATGGAAGTAAAATAAAGTGGGTTAGACCTTCCAGAAGCTTCCTGCTGGACAGCAGAAGTTCATGCAAGTCTTTTTACACGTCTTTCAGGAGCAGTAGCCGTCAGCATCAAACCGAAACGGACTTAACGGAAGGAAGAAGTCTGCTTAGGTGAATGGAGGTTTCTTTAAAGCAGTGGTAATATGCTCCTTGGAGGCTTCTTTGGGCCTCTCGGATCTGTTCACCACCACGGTCCAGGACGGCCTTGACCAGTGGAACGTATGCCCCTGCCTCACTCAGAAGCTGGGCTGGCAGGCCCTACATGCAGAGACCCCAGCCCCTCCAGTAGCCTGCAGGCACCAAGCAAGCCTGTTGTCTGAATACTTGGCATAGCCCGCATCGCAGAATGCACCAGACTCCCAAGCAGTGAGAACAGCCAAAACACCGCATTACACACTCCATTGTGCCTTCCACAGCCATAACAAGGGTTGCGTGTGGAGATGTCACTGACTGTTTTTGTATCTCCCTTCAACATTTTCTGTGGCGAATACCAGCTTTGTCTTCGTGGCTTTATGTTATGTCTGAGTTGACTGGGCACATTCTGAAGCATGGCAAGAAATATAGCACAGTCCCAACGCCTCTGAGCCAAGGCAGCTGGCCATGGAGGAAGAGGATACTGAGGAAGCCACCTCCAGGCCTACGTGAAGCCAAGAAGCCGGGATACACCTTAACAGTGAGGCATCCCAGGTGCGTAGGTATACACTGCACTATTTGTTCGGGTTCTCGTGACACTGCTGGGAGAAAGGAGGGGCAGGCACTGTCATCTGCATTTACAATGTTGCAGCTCAAGGATCAGAGAAGCCAAGTGATTTGCCTTGTGTGCTCTCCCCCAGGCTGCATTAGGAACCTAAATGGGGGGATGGGAGGGAACAACAGGAAAAATGGGGGTGAAAGGGGAGGACTTCCCATTTAGTAATTACCTTCGAGTCCAAAGAGCAGTAATTGACATGTGAATGGATGATGTTATGAGCTGCAGCTTTTAGGAAAATATAGGTCAATAACAAAGAAAGACGGGCAAAGGATGGGAAAGTGTAACAGGAGGGGGAACATTCAGGAGAACTACTGGGTAATAGTATCGTCCACCAATTTGTCCGTTACTGCCAACAGCAACTACTGAGAACATGATCAGAAGTCAATAGTGAGGCATGCCAGAATCTGAATGTTATGCTGCAGAATTCAGGTACAGAAGACTATACATTTTAAAACACCCTCAGCTCCTCATTTAGTTATTTACTCTTATTTTTTACTTATTTTCTTTGGCATGGTAAACTTCATTAACTAGCTTGGTTGTTTCAATCCCTGTATATGATTAATTTTAAAATAAAAAAAATTTAGAAAGTGGTGGGGCTTCTACTGGATACAGTAATAACAGCTGACATCCAGACAATAAAGAATAAAACAACACACAACTAAAAAACTTTTTAAAGCTGGTAAAGGCTACAAACGGAGACAGACGGATGACGCCAAGAGCCCTGCACCCAGCGTAGCAATAATTATATTCATGATTAGCCCTGAGCCTATAAGGAAGGCAAAATTATGATTGATATCCCGTAAGATTCTGAAGAAAATGGGAAAGCATTCATTTTGGAAAGATGACTGGCAGATTAGCTCAGATTAAAAATAGTTTGAGAGGTGGAAAGGGATGAAATCTGAAAAATTCTCTCAGCAGGAACTTCTCATTGTCCAAAACTGGGAATGTTTTAGAAGAATCTCTAGAGAAGTGGGTCTCAAATTTCAGCATGATCAGAATCACTTGGAGCACCTGGGGGCAAACACAAGGCCCGCAGGCCGAATCCAGCCCTCCACCTTGTTTTATCCGGCCCAGCACCTTGTTTCTACCCACAGGGAGTGCCGAGCTCTGGCTTAACTGTTAAGGAGCAGTTACATTTACACAGTCCTCAAATTACACTTGTCCCTTTGAAGGCTGATGTGGCCCCCGGCGAAAGTGAGTTTGACACCCCTGACTTGGAGGACTTATTAAACTCAGAGAGCTGCTCACCTCATTTAATCTTTTTTTAAATTACAGTTTGCATTCAACCTTATTTTGCATTCATTTCAGGTGTACAGCACAGTGTTGAGACAATCCCAT
>PVKM010040779.1:0-13364 GCA_004027735.1 Carollia perspicillata
ACTTCCTTTCCTGCCCGCCTCTCGTAAGCATTAAAGGAAGAACTCTGGGAGGCTGTAGAGAGTGGGCCGGGTCCATTCGGACAAGCTCCACCGTGGAGCATGGGGGTGAGAAGGAGGGCGCCTGGCTCCGCCTCCAGGGGCCCACAGCCCAGTCAGAGACGTGCGAGGACATGCGCTCCCGCCACACCGCGCAGGCAGAGACGGGGCCAAGCAGCAGCAGAGGCAAAGACTCAGTCTCCCCGCTGTGGACAGTCAGGAAAGCCCAGAGGCTCGTGTCATCTGTAACCTAGATCCTGAGCCCTGAAATAGCAGAGCGCTGCTCCCCGACGGGGCTAGTTCTAAAATGTACCCAACGGGTGTATTTATACCCTGCGTCTTTCAATTTAAAAACATTTCTTGAAGCAGCTCGGACAAGCAACATGAAATAAAATTAATAAAATAGGATTAGAAATAAGAAAATGTGACTTTAACAACAGACAAGGATCAGCACGGCTGCTGTGACTCAGTGGAGAGCCAGGCTCCGAGTTTCCTGGTGGCCGAAGCAAAGCAGGAAAGTCAGTACAGCTTAGGTCGCCCGAAAGCAATGGACAACGCCAGCCCGCCAGGGGAGACTGACTGCCTCCCAGTCTGCACTCTGGACGAGATACCTCGACTTAACTGTTCCTCAGGCAACGCAGAAGGAGCGTCAGATGGCTGTGGGAAGCTTACGTATAACAGTCAGAGGCCCAACCTTCAGAGCTCCCTGCAGGAGAAAGGGGGTGCGGCCCCCACACGCAAGCTTCCTGAGATCCCAGTTCCACCCGGCGTGTTTTCGTCCCGCCGCTCACAGCCGTGAAGGGCTGCTGAGAGCCACAGTGTGGTCTGGGCCCTGCGATGGCGGTGGGCAGGGGGGCGGGGTGGGGGGGGGTTGGCCACAGGAAGAGAAAGAAGCTTCAGAGAGGCGTCACGTGAGCTGATGCTTGAGGAACCCACAGTCGCCACCGGGCACGGTGACCCCAAAGTCACCAAAGTGACTCAGGCTTGTCCAGGGCCACGTGGGCCCATTCCAGCACCCAGCAGTGACCGTGGACATGGGCAGCACTTGGGTTTCTTACATGAAAATCCCTGCGGGACGCGTCGGAAGGCTGACCAGAGTCCTGGCTCTGACCCCAACCCATGGGTCACGTCACACGAGCCTCTTTGCCTCTCTGTGCTAACTTTTCTTCGTCTACAAAATCCAGGGTGGGGCCTGAAGTAGGTGCCTCTGCCTCTCCCAGCAAGAGAACTCCGGTTTCAGGTCATGTCCTCAAACCCAAGGGCAGGGATCCCTGTGCCGGCCGGAGAAAAGTGAACCCTGGGTATTTAAAAGAATCAAAGGTGTTGAACGTGGAGGCCTGTGGGGAGGGGGGTGGGCGTGGGTCCCGGAATGCAGCCCTTCTCCTCAACCTCACGACCCCCTTGATGGGTGTTTTTCCTCCCACACACTAGATATTAATACCCAACAACCAAGTCCTCAGGGATAAATAGTCCAGGAACCAAAATACCAATTGTGCGCTCATGAGGTGACTCACTGTCGAATCTCACCACCTACATTACATTCTGTCGTGCCGGTGCTGTTCTCCTCACTGGCCTTGTGGCCATCTATCTTCCTAACGAGATGATTCGATCAGTTACCAATCAGTCGCATTCGGGCTGTCCGTTTAGGGACTAAGTGGCCCGGAGTGCGATCCGGTGGGCACGGCTGGGCTCCCTGGCTCGTCTCCGTGTAGCCCGCCCGAAGCCCGCCCTGGTTTTACGTCGCTGTGGAGGCGGCGGTGCATTTTCCGGGTGGGGAAGTCATCGCCGTGGTGAAATGGGGATGGAGACACCATCACGGTGTCAGGTTAGACGGGACCACGGGTATGAGGGCCCTGGCACCTGTTAGGCCCTCAATAAGCGATACTCCCTTCTTAGTGTTGTTACGACCATTGCTCACGGTCTCAGGTGTGTCTTCTGATCTAAGTTTCTGGTGTTCTCGCTTTTTTAACAATGAGCGTGAGCGATGTTCAAGGTCACACAGCGCTGTGCCATTGCCCGGGGTCTCCCCAGTCTGCCCTGAAGCTCCCATTCACAGATGACAGCAGGGTGCTGACCTACTGCACGTCCTTGGTCCCTGCTGTCAGCCATGGGCTCGGGGTGGCGTCTGCAGCTCGGTTCTAAGGTCCTGCTGCTTTTGACACTTGGAAGAGATAAGAAATGGGAACCTGTGGTCCTGGAGGTCAAGGTCGCCCATCTTGGTTATTGGAAGAGGTGACAGCACAGCTCACCAGGGGGAGGTGGGTGCCACAGGCGGGTACTGGGGCAGGCCCCAGGGCCGGTGCCGGGGACGTCCAGTTTGGCTGGCACATGGGGCATCTAGAAAAGAGCCAGGAGCGGACAACCCAAAATGAAGTGCACAAGATGGGCAATCAAAGAAAGCCAGTCTGGGGTGACAAGGCTAGAAACACAAGCAGCAGGACCCGGGCCAAGCCGCAGCCGGCAGCAGGGCGAGCTTCGAACCGGGAGCCTGTCCTGGCCTGCAAAGCCAAGGGGGTCCCGGAAGGACCAGGGCACTAAGTAGGTTCTAAGGACACAAGGAAACATCTGGGACCACCAGGAAGGCATGGACTTTCTGATGGAGACAAATAGGGGACTTCTCAGACCTGAGGACAAGGTCTGCGTGCAGCCACATGCAATGGACTGGGAGGTCAGACCTGGGGTGGCCTAGTCCAGGTGCCATAAGAATACACCATAGACTGGGTGACTGTGCACAACAGACAATTACTTCTCACCGTTCTGGAGACTGGAAGGCCCAAGGTCAAGGTGCCAGGGAATGCAGGGCCTGTGAGAACCCCTTTTCTGGCTCACGGATGGCCGCCCTTTCACTGTGCTCGGCCACGGCAGAGAGAAGAGATCCGACGTCTCATCCTCTTGCTGAGTAAGAGCACTGATCACACCCTGGTGTCTCCCCCTTATGACCTGGTCTAACCCTGTTTGCCTCCCAGAGGTCCCACCTCCTAATGCCCGACACTGGAGATCAGCACTTCAACAGACGCATTTGGGAGGGACACCAACATTCAGTCCACACCTCCTGCTGCCCATGGGCTGTTTGGAGAGAAGGATGGTGTTTCCAGAAACCAGCAGGACCTCCAAGCATGGGCTCATAGGAGATTCCCAGATGCAGTAGACGCTGACTGGCTGCTTCACCAGCCCGCCCAGGTATCTATCGCTCTGGGTCTTTGATGAGAATGAGTAGAAACTCCCGCTCCTTCTGCAGCGAAGTCAGAGAGTGTCCCTTGGAAGAATGCTGGGGCCGGACGGGTGCGACGCGAGGCCGAGGACTTCGCTGAGGTCGGACCACAGAGACTCAGCAGCAGCCACCACTGGCACAAAGCTCGTGTCCTGTTGGCCGAGTTGAGGTCATGAGCCTGTCCCCCAGCTGTGCCTCCCCGCTGGTGGAAGAATCTGGGTCCCTTGAGTGGAACTTGGGAGGCAGCAGAGCTGGAGGGCACCCGGAACTACTCTCCTGCTGAGTGTGCTCCGACTCCAGAACTTTCCCCAAAGGGAGAAAAGTGTAGATACAAAAGGTGGGTGGGCCCAGGCCACCAAAAAATGAAAGCTATTTCTCTACTCCGCCTCTCCAACCTTCCCATGGCTCCGGTGATCTGTGTCCTTGGCCTCCACCCTAAACACAGAAAAGAATCACGGGCACTATGGAGAAAGTCCAAGGCCCCACGCCTGCATGAGTCAACTCTGCATCATCAGCAGTGACACCCGATTGGCCCAGACATCCCGGAAAAGGAGACTGTCGCGTGTGTTCAGTTTCATGTCCTTCCTCCTACGCACGTGGGACCCAGTAACTCGTCCTTGCTTTTGCACCTGAGCAGCTTCCTTTTACTCAGTAATTTTGTAAACATAAATACTATCAATTTGCCTAAAAGCCATTCCCCTGAATTTTTCATAAATGTTTTTCCCAGTCACTGAAACCCGCCCCCGCCGACTCGCTCATTCATTGATTCCTCCACTGGTTTGTTCACTCACGCCACTGTCATCAGTCTCTGGGCAACACCCCCCTGCACACCTGCTCTAGCCGCCACTGCCTCGCACTGGGCACAGTGAAAGACACACGTGCCACCTCTGACACTATCCCACGGGGTGACAATAGCTCGGATAGGTCTCCGAGGTGCCCTGGGCTGGTTGAGAGAGGTGGGGTGGGAGGGCCAGGTTGCGGAGTGCCCTGCTAGGAGGAAGGGTGCCTCGGCCGAGGCGTGAAGGGGGCAGAAGAGCTCCCGGGCGAGTGGGTTCTAGTGATGGCCACGCCTTCTCCTGGAGAGGGTTTGTAGGCCGAGGGATGACAAGAGCACTGGCAGGGCCCTTGTAAGGACTCTGTCTGCTCCAGGGAGGAAGTCGGTCCGGCGGCCTTGCCAGCTGTTGTACACAGATGAGGGTCACCTGGCCTGAGGGAGACTCCCTAGAAACGCATGGATTGCAGGCATTGAGGCTCCAGAGTCCCCCATGTGGGGGGCCTAGACGACCAAGAGCTGGAAGACAGGCCTCAGGGACAGGTCTGGGAGCTGAAACTCCATCAGGAGCTCACCGTGTGTCTGGGTGGTTCACGGGCGATGGCATGACGCCCTCCAAGCCACGCTGTCCGATTGGCATAAATTCCGCCATCGCCAACAAAAACGACTGATGCAGTAGGTGACCCGGCTCCTTTGCACTTCAAGGGGGACCTCTGGGACCGAGAGCAGGAGAGCCGCGCCCGCCGCCCCCCCCGCCCCTGTGCGCTCACCAGGTGAAACGCAGGAGGCCCACCCAGTTCCGTGGGAATTTCAGATGTACAACGAGCAATTCTTCGGTGGAACTGCATCCCGAATACCGCATTTTTCGTTGCGTATCTGGAATTCAAATTTAACCGGTGCGCTCTGTTTTTGTTTGCTAAATCTGGCCCCCCCACCTTCCCGCTGTCTCCGGATGGAACGTCTCTGCATCCCAGGACGTCACTCCACAATCAGAAGGCGCGGCTTCCTGTGCGCAGATGTCTCTCCACCTCGAGCTCCGCAGTACCCCACGTTGGACGTTTCTGGGTTACAGAGCCCCTGAAACT
This sequence comes from Carollia perspicillata, assembly GCA_004027735.1. Lineage (NCBI taxonomy): Eukaryota > Metazoa > Chordata > Mammalia > Chiroptera > Phyllostomidae > Carollia > Carollia perspicillata. The sequence goes on from PVKM010040779.1 coordinate 5,105, forward strand.
CTCACCACGTGGCACTTTGTGGGGTTTGGGTCCTTCTGGGGGCCTTAGTATCCCTTCATGGCACTGGAGAGCAGGGGGCCTCCCTGGCTTTGGGGACCGTTTTGTTGACAGTGCCAAGAACAAAAAAAGGGAAAGACTGTGGAAAAGGAACTTCGGGAGAGAGAGAATGTCCACAAGGAAAGGTCTCTTACGCTCACAGAGAACGACGGAGAAACCCTGCAGCACATTCTACCGCCCTGCCCCACCCCCCCATCTGGAGATGAGCCCAGGAAGTAATGGGGGGCAGAAGGAGTAATGCTCACCACCGCCGTGCTGCCACCTCCGGCACTCGAGCTCCTGTCCTACCAGGGCCTGACGCTGCTCCCTCCCCACGCCCGCTCCCTGCCAGGGGCCAGTGCAGAAGAAGCCCGCTCAGATGACCTGGAGTCCGACTCCCCACTCCCTCCCCGAGTGTCGAGGGGCAGGTGAATGGTCTTTCCCTGCCGGCAGGTGACAAAACAGGGTTGAATGATCCCAAGTGGACAAGCCGTGAGGGGCAGGGCCACGTGTCCTCTCCCTCCTTACGGGGCCATGCTTAGCTGGAGGCCCAGCGCAGAGTAGGTGCTCCATAGATCTCTGCTGCTTCTGAACCTGAAGTGATGGCGTGCTGGGCTCTGGTGCCTGTGCTGTCCGGATTGTAGGGATAAGTAGATGGGCTTTTCCGCGATGGTGGGCACCATTCCCTACTGGATTCACTCTAAGCCCAGGGGGAGAAAGGAGCCTCCTGCCTCCCGTATTGCCGCCGGGGAAGGAGACGAGGCTTCGGCTCAGAACGAATTCTGGCGTGTATTCATGTAGAGAAGCCATCGGACCGTCAAAGCAGAACAGGAACGTGAAAGGGTGTTAAGACAAATGAATGTAAAAGCCCACAATAGCTGCCCCTGGTTTGCTTTTCCAGGCGATGAAATGTTTCAGAAGATTAAAAAATGGTTATGTAACACCCAGAATCCACATTGTCAGAAAGATTTGTAACTCAATGTTTTCCTACCCGGGCACCGAATGAAAGAGTTTCATCTAGGTTGTGATCATGGCAATTTTTTTAAAGATATAAAAATATATTGAAATATTTAAATTGCTTGTCAAATATAAACTCGCCCCTGCCCTGACACTTTTAAAATATAACAGGGCTTCAAACATCACTTCTCCTGATAGGATTTTTTAAGTTGCTTTATAACGCGTTCACCGTGAAGCTCGGACTCCGAAAGACTACTGTATTTGGAAGAGTCGCTTTTTTTCCCTCGTCCCCTGTAATTTCCAGAATGTAATTCTGCCCCCAGCTGGTTAAAGCGTAGCAGACATCAGAGAGAAACGGGAAACCTAACCAGGTCCCTGCACCAGGACAGCCAGGGCCTTCGGTTTGCAGAAATAGCAGCTGCCTTCCAGAATGGGCTCCCCCAGCTCTGGAGAGTGTTGTGTGTGTGTTCGAGGCACGCACGCGGCGTTTCTCTCGGCCCGAGCAAGGAGACCTAGAAAGAGGGGACTGTGTCTCAGGGAGACCCAGCCTGCGCGTCCTGCTGCCGAGCCTCCCATTAATGAGGTATCGATCGCCTGGCCATGATAATTGTCACCAGAGATCAAGCAGACGGAGAGTTAATAAAGATGACTATCACCGCCATGGCCCCAGTCCAAACGCATGCTGAGGAACTTGGATTTGTTTTCTTAATGTGCGTGTTTTTGCCTTTTCCATTAAGTTTTCTAAAATTTATTCTGCCTTGATCATGTCACTGCGCAAGCCACACGCTAGGGCTTCCTTGTGGAGCACAGAGTCCCCCCCTCCCGCAGCCAGTGGGTAACCTGCCTCCCCAGACCACATAGAGGCCGGGCACCAGCGCGGTCCAGACGGCGGAGGGTCGCCATGGCCAGTGCTGAAGTTGAGAGAGGCTACACCTTTGACCCGCCTGGGCCTGACCCTCAGCCACACACTCTAGGTGGAAGGAGAGAGGGAGGAAATCTCACAATGTCCATCCGGACGTCTCCCCTGGAAGAACTCGGGACACGACCTGCGTGGGCAGCACCCCAGTGAGCAGTGAGGGACTGGAGACCCATGAAACTCCCAGAGGCATTTAGACAGAAGCGCTGTTTTAAAATGTGAATAGCGGCATCCGTGGGAACAGCAAAGGATCATGGCTTTCTTACCTGTGTGTCTTAAAATGACCTGGCTGGCAGGCAGCCTAACAGGGTGTGGAGGTCAAGGGCGTGGAGGTCAAGGGTGGGCCCTGGGGCCACTCTAGAAGCCATTTGACCTATCAAGCTCTCCACCACCATTTATAAAATTTGCAAAGTCACGGTCAAGATCAAACAGATAACAGTGCATCTGAAGGTCCTGACGCAGCCCAGGCCTGCCGTGAGAGCAAGCGTCTCTCTCTTCCCGGGGTTTGAGACGGGTCCACAGATGTCTTCTGTAAATGGCCAGAGAGTACGATAAACCCGCTGGGCTCTGCAGGCCAGGAGGCAAAATCAAAGACATCATGCAGGTACTTACACAACGAGAGAGGAAAAATTTTTTTCTTCCAAATTTTTAGTGATGGAATTAGAAATAGAATTCAGTACAATTTTTTATCATGCAGGTCTACACATGAGAATGGAATTCTTTTTTTTGAGACACGATTTTATTTAACTAGCCTTCAAAGTTAGAGTTTTTTATCCTCAAATCAATCGCAAATGTTCATTGTAAAAATCACGCTTAGCTCACAAACGCAGGCGGGATTAGACCGCTGCTGTGCCAGCCCGTGTGTTAACTCAAGCAGGCTAACTCAGAGAGCCACCCCGTCTCTCGGTCCTCTCCGCTGCCTTGGGCTCCTGGATCTAACTCTTTGCCTTCCCTTCTATCCCCGCTAGGTCTCGCTCCTATGTCACCTCCTCTGGGAAGCCTTCCAAGATCCTGCCTCGCCCAGGTAGGTGGTAGAATGAACTCATTGACCCTACTCTTAACACAGCCTCCAGTGGTGGACCCACAGGAAGGTGCCCTTGAGGGCAGGCCTGGGGCTTCTCAGTCAGCTTCCTCAGTAGGCGTATCCCCAGGCACCCGCCAAGCTAAGTGCAGGGAGCTGGGAAAGGAAGTGGGGGCAGAGACTAAATCCGAGCCGAGCCCCTGGGGCAAGAATCCTGCCTCCTCCCACTAGGGTGATCAATACCAATAATAAGAGCTAGCATGGCCCCTTGACCCCTGCTAAGTAAACACTTTGTTGTATTATCTCATTTAATGCCCAAGGGCGCCGAACGTCTTCGGACCTACTTCTCAACTATCCCATATGAGGGGCTCTCCTGCAGCGCCGTGCCCTCAGACACCGTCCTCACGGATGGCTCTTCAAGCCACGGCCCCCCTGACTTCACACCCTGAGATCTGGCTGCCTTGCCAGCACCACGACCTGGATACACAAGAAGAAGCTCAAATTTAATGTAAATAAAACAGAACTTCTGGTCCCCAAAGACCCTCCCCGAAACAAATAAAATGAAAAAAAGACGTGTTTAGTCTTTACATCCGAGCTCTGAAGACGGAAACCTTGGTGTCGTCTCTCCTGAATCTCATTTCCTCCCTCACGCACCATGCTGGCGTTCTCTCCCACCCACCAGCCTTAACCTCCCCCCTCAAGGTCAATGCCAGACCTTTAAGGCAGCCTGTGAGAGCGACTCCCAACGTCATCCGCTCCCGCCCTGCCCTGTCTTCTCCCTGCACCAGCCGGCCTGGCTTCCCTGCTGCTGCACTCACACGCAGGAGAGCGTCTGTCGGGTCTGCACGCAGCGTTCCCGGAGCCCGGAATGCCCTTCCCCTGCACCGCCGCGGCCTGCTGCCTCTGTGCCTTCTGCACGCTCCTCGAACACTGCCTTACCCGAGAAGCCCCTAGTGAACCTCATCTCCAAAAACACTCCACGCTTGTGGTTCTCTTTACCCTTTCTTCTTCTCCACGGCCCTCATGACCACTTGACAGAACAGAATGATGTCAATGTGTTAGTTACCGATCTTCCCCCCCAGGAAGGGAATGGGGGCAGGGGCTTCTGTGTCTGTGCATTGCTATGGATACGATGGCTGCAGCAGCGCTCGGCAGGGAGTGGGAGCTCTGTGAGCGTTTGTGGGAGGAAGGAAGGAACGAGGGAGGAGGAGGAGGAGGAGGAGCAATCGCCAATCTGGCCAGCTGTCCGCAGGGCATGCTGAGAACCTCTGTCCTCACCCGGGAGCCGTGACCCACGGAAGGGCTGCGTGCAAGCAGGGCCTTCGCTCCTCGCCCAGATCTGCGGCGGTGAGCGGCAGTCGGGTCTCAGTGAGGGACGTGAGTGAGGGAGCCGTGGCACCAGGACCGATAGAGTTGCTGTTGAAGTCGTCCAGGCCACCCTCCCAAATAGCAGGGTCCCTGCACCTGCCTTGAAGGACCCGTGGGCTCCAGGATAAAACCCAGACGCCTCTCCTGCGTTATCCAGCCCACCTCTTCCAGCCAGGTGTCACGGGCCCTACCCTCTAACGGGGCCAAAGCTTTCAATGCACCCAGGTGGCTGCTCGTGCTGGCCCCACTGCCTCTCCCCACCCCCCACCCCCACTTGCAGCCAAGTCCCATCCTTCTAACAAGGCCTGGTCCCCTCGGACGGACGCACCAAGGGCTCTCTCTCTCTCTAAGGGCCTGTGCACCTCACTCTGCCCCGATCTGTCCCCTTTCCCCACTCTGACACCGAGAACTGCTCCAGCACAAAGGGGCTTGTCTTTTCCACAACGGTGTGTGTGCCGCATGCTCAGCCCAGTGCCTGGATGAAAGGCTGTGGAAATGGGGGGAGATTTGAAAAGAAAGACGGAGACACAAAGCGGGGAGGGACAAGGAACGGAGAGAGAGAAGACTGTCACCAACAGCGGGGGAGGGAGAGAGGGCCAGACAGGTGATTCTAAGCTATCTAAGGTTCTTCTTTGTTCGCAACTTATCAGGAATCTTGACACTAACTTCCGAGACCCGTTAACTTCTTCTCACACAGCGCTCTCTGTAACACTTTCTCTTTGTTCTGTTTTTCCGAAAGCCCACCAACTTTCAACGTGCCGCACTCCGCGTTAGACGGAAGCGCCCTCCGCTGCAGAAACTTCCCCTTGCGAGCTTGTCTCAAACTTCCTCGGGTTGTGCAATCACCCAGCGTCTTTGTTCTCACGACGCGAGTATGCATAAAGAATCAAAGAGGCAGGAGGAAAAGGAACGTTCCAGGCTATTACTGTAACAATCCAATTACAATGCCTATCAAACTTAACTTCACAGGTTATAGCTCCTAATTGCCTGACAAAAATTGACACTTCAGTCGCAACAGCATAATATAATCAGAGTCCAAATTAAATTTGATCGTGGGCAGAAAACGATGCTATCATTCGAAGGCATGCAAACAGGAGATCAACTAGCATGATACCAGGGATCAGAAATGAGAATTATTCATTAATGGTGATGCGTTTCTGATAATGGAAATGACACAGTTCAGACGGCTTCATAAAAACACTATTAATTAAAAAGATGATGGACCTAACAAGCCGTAGAAAGCAGAGGACTGTCTTTGGGTGAGCTGGTTAAGGTGAGGGATGGCAGTGTGCGAGAATGGAAGGTGGCCCGCTCCGGAGAGGGCCGCGGCGCGGACGCGTGTGCCCGGTCCACAGGCCCTTGCTCGGGGAAGCGACTTTCTCCAGGGGCCCATGTTCCAGGCCTATATACACATATATAAGAAGAATCCGTGACCATTATTCGGCGTTGCAGTAAGTGCAAATAGTGCTGACGATAAAACAGAAGGGTCTGACTCATAAAAGGAAAGCGGAGAGGATTTTCACTTCCAGTAAAAGGTAGAGACCCGGACGAGACTCCAGACAGTGTGTGCGTCTTTCTGTGTGTGCACGCGCTCTGTTTTCCGTCGTGAGAGGTCTGTGTGATTTCTAATTTAGAGGACTGAGATACAGGGAGCAGCAACCAAAATTACGATGACATAGAACTTCGGGACAAAAATTCGGAGTTCCTGCTTTTAGTAAAAAGAAAGAAAGAAGGAAAGGAAGGAAGGAGGGAAGGAAGGAAGGAGGGAGGGAGGAAGAAAAAAGGAAAGGAAAAAAGAAGACCGCCATGGGAACATCATACCCTGTGGAAAAGAATTATGTTTTTACCATTAAACCATTCAGTCGAAATTCCCTGAGCCCCTTCGACTGCGATGTCGCGTCCTAGGATCTGCGTGTAGCACTGAACAGGAGGGAGACTGTGCCTGTTCTTGGGGACGAGTCTGCCTAGCCAAAATGATGGGCACCGGCCAAGCTATAGGTGTGATGAGTTTGGGGGAGGAGCCCAGGGAGATGTGCCACTAAGTGGCCCGAGGACTTAACTATCTGGGAGTCCGGCAGGGGTTCTCAGGGGAAGCAGTATTTAAGGTGAGGCCCGAAGTGAGACATTAATGAATAATAAGGGCTGAGAATGAGGAAAGAGTTCCGGCATGGTGATGACATCATCGGAACCTTCCATGGCGGAGTGAGGAGGGCCCTCAAAGTGTGAGCGGACACATCGAGTGCATTCACAGGGCACCAGCACTGAAGAGAGGAGAGAGACGGCTCAGCTCCGCTCGAGGCTGTAAGAGCGTCACCTGGAGGGGCGCCCTTGGCTCCGGGGCTCTAACTGTTGACAGAGTGGAGACATGGAAGACAAGAGGGACGGCACATGCCCCACCTGCTGAATTCAGGCGTCGCTGTGTGACTTACTTTGGCCAATAAATCGTGAGCAGAATTGCATCGGCCACTATTGAAGTTTCAAGAGCCGTCACATGACTCGTCCATGTCCCCTTTCCCTCTGTCATAAGGACTAGCAAAGTCCCAGGTCAGGGGCCTCCCTCAGCCTGGATCCCAGAGTGAGAATGGCACAGAGAGGAGCTGCGGCCCCCACCTGCATGCACAGCCTCTCTGAGTCTCACCTGGACGGGCAGCCTCTCACCTGGACGGGCAGCTCCTCACCTGGATGGGCAGCCCCCACCTAGGTGGGCAGCCCCCCACAGATGGGCTATACAGTCCCCACCTGGATGTCTTCAGGAGCAAGCAATCAGCCTTTGGTTTTGTAAAACACCGAGGCTTCTGAGTTAGCTGTTGGTGCAGCAGCTGAGCCCAACCTGCAGGGGCTGCAGCCTCCTGGGCCACAGGGAAGGGGCCAGCTGGGGATTCCTGCTGTCTCGTTAGAACCCAACAGCTAAAGAAGCAGAGAATTTAGGGCCTGGAGGAGAAAGGATCCCAATGGCCAGTGTTTTGGGGAAAGAGATTCGGGTTCCACATAAGGAAGACCCTTCCAAGTGGACTGACCAGCAGTCTTCATCAAATGATCTGTCTTCAGTGGTGATGAGCGCCCCATCCCAAGAGGAGATCAAAAGCAGGTTGGGTAGTGAGTGTGGCTCATCTTTCAGTACCAGGTAATGTGGAGGAAGATCCTGCATTCAGCGGTTTATGAGGTCACTCAAAACCCTGAGATTCGCTAATTATCTGAGTCTAGGCAGGAAGCCAAGTGCCACCTGCCCTGAGGACCTCCAGTGACCAAAGGACAGAGCCCCAGAGACCAGGCTGTTCAGTCTGATCTGAGTCAGTCCAGGCCAATGTGACTGGGTGAGAACTCTGTGTGGAGCCAGACAAAATGACCTAAAATGCCTTAAAACGTGCAATATGCGTGCTGCTCAGCCCAATGTTCCTGTTACCGTCTGTTCTCTATCGCTCTGTCTCTCTCCTCCCCTCCTCCCACTCTCCCCTCCCCTCATCTCTCCCACTTTCTAAAAGGCTGAGTTCTCCCCTCTGAGGAGCTCAGTGGACAGTGGAGGAGTTTCTGTCTTCCGTGCAGAAATTTCCAGGGTAAGGTGGTCTGCAGGGGACAGGTGGTGTGGCAGGTGCCTGGGTGTCTGGGCACTGATGGTGGATTCCTGGTGAGCGGTTTGGAGGCTGGGATCCCCCGTGAGACTGGACTTGACGAAGCACCCAGTGGTGAGGTTGATGGCCTTGCACACGGAGTCTGACAAGGCGCCAGCAGGCCGGTCAGGAGGAAGCTGATCCTTGATGCTGTGTAAACAGCCTCCACTTCTCAGCTGTGTACAACCTTCCTCCATCACCCAAGGGCAGTACCATGGCTCCCATGAGCAGCTTCTGCTCCCAGCAAACCCTGCCGGCCCGCATTCCCCAGTGCATTCCAGCAACAGGGAGGCAAGAGTAGGGATGGTTGCTGAGGTTGGTTCCATCACGCTGTTCGGGGAAACCATCCCAGAC
>PVKM010040780.1:0-13350 GCA_004027735.1 Carollia perspicillata
TTGGCACGACCCCTTTTCGTTATTTACAACGTAAGAGCAATAGACCTAGCATCACATGCCAGTCTCGAGCTATCCACAGTGACACCTTTAACCCTCCTGGCTAGCTCCAGGAGGGCCCTCAGCATCTCTTACAAGAATCATTACCTCTGCTTGGCACTAGGGACGGGCATGCTGCTTACTGTTGAGGCGTACTAAGCACCAGGCACCATTCTAAATCCTTTAGGTGGGAACTCTTTTATCTCCAACAGCTCCAAGAAGGAAATATTATTGGTATGTCCATTTCACAGATAAGAAAATGGAGGCCCAGAGCAACAGCCTGCCCAAGGTCACAGAGCTAGGCATAGTGGAGTCAGCCACAGGGCCTTATCCTGGGGCCTCCTAATAACCGCCGCTCAACATCAAGGCAGGCCTTTGGAAGAGCAGCTCAAACAAACATAATCAGCAGTGTGTGGAACAGGAGGTGGACGGGGACCCTTCTGTCACCTCCCCATAGGCTGGCTGCTGTCCCTCTGTATTGTCCTGTCCCTTTCCAAGGCATCTGTGCCATTTACTCAGCAGAAACTGGAGGGGGATGAGGCGGGCTGGAGGGTGAGTGGAGAGGTTGACTCACTGTATGACCTTGCTTAGTTAAAAGATAAACTTTCTCCTCTGGGACTTGAGTTTCCACATCATTAAAAAAAGGCAGAATGGGGGGAGGCATTTGGGTCCTTCCTACTCTAAAAACTAAAGTTCCTTGTACTCATGATGCTTTCACTCTATTACATCACCCTAATTCCCCACCCACCCCTCCCTTTAGGGCTCTTAGCATGAAAGGATCCTGTTTCCTGCCTCTTTCTAGAAGTTCCTTAGGCACAGGGACCACGTTTGACATGTTTGCTGCTGTATCCTCAGTGCCTGCCACATGGAAGAAGGTTAAGAACGCTCTGCTGAACAAAGAAAACCACAGCTGCATCCCTCTGAGAACATTCTCCTCCCACCTTCCTCCTCAGTCTCTGGTCCCATCCTTCTCTTGCCCTCCGGCACACATTTTACTTACTAGCCTTGTCTATCACTTCTCAAATCCCGCTAAAATGTGAACCCTAAAGGCAGGAATTTTTGTCTGTCTTACTCACTGTTGTATCCCTAACAGCTAGAAAGAACTTGGCACATAGAAAGTGGTCAAGAAATATTTAAGGAATCAATGCTCTCCCAATGGGGCTCTTAACTAGGATGGAAACCACCCTGGGGAGAGAGGGTTACAAAACATTTACCAATACCTGCAGAAAAGTAACTGGGCCTCAAAACGGTTCTGTTTCTTGCCCTGGGTGGTGTGGCTCAGTGGACTAAACATCCGCCCGCGAACCAAAGGGTCGCCAGCACAGGCTTGGGTTGTGGGCCAGGTTTCTCGTTGGGGGCATGCGAGAGGAAACCAGTCTATGTCTCTCTCGCACACCGATGATTCTCTCCATCTCTTTCTCCCTCCCTTCCATCTCTCTAAAAGTAAATAAAGTCTTTAAAAAAAAACTGTTCTGTTTCTTCATAGAGCCGGGTTTCTATGGTTAGGACTCTAAGTGGGTTCAAATCCCCTTAAGGAGGAGGAATTTGGCTCCAGTTCACCAACCCAGTGATGAGCAGAAAAGAATTCCAACTCCTGCCTTGGAGAAACTTCGTGTCTGAAAATTTTTCGAGAAATGAGGTTGCTTGCGGAGGTGGGGAAACGGAGGCAACGCGGGCGATCCATTACCTCGATAATCTTGATAAAGCGCGGGAATACCGGGTTGCGGGTGACAGCGATGAGTGGCAGGTGCGGGAACACGTCCGGGATGGTCATAGGCGTCAGCGCCGTTATGATGGGGCTTTCCCCGCCGCCCGAACTGCCCCCCGCGCCCGCGGCGCCATCCTCCACGCCGCCGTCAGGGGGATCCTCTCCGCCCGAGAATGCGCCGCCGCTGCCGTCGCGACTGTTCCCTTCCCAAAGACCCCGCCATTGGCCCGCAGCCGTGGGACTTCGACCCCACAACGCCCAAAGAGAACTGTCGCAGGCCCGCCAGCCTCTACGCAACCACGCTCCGGCAGCAGCTGAAGTCCGCCCCCCAGCAACGGCCAGCAGCGGCCTTCGCACTGCCCAACACCGCGCAGCTCTCCACAGCCGCACGTAGGCTGTGCCCGCCGCCATAGCCCGGCCATCCTGGGGGCGCGCAGAGCTTGCGTCATTTCCGCTCACCGGACTGGTGTGCACGTGACGTCGTGAGCTGGCCCCAATGCTTGCGGGGGCGTGGCTCGGAAAGAATTGCGGAGGCGGAGCCTATGAAAGATGTGGTGCGCGTGGCTCGAATCCCTTCTTGGCCTCCACCTATTCTAGCTGACCAGCTAGAGCGCCTACGGCCCCTTCGAGTCATGTGGAGGGCTGCTATGGCCATAGAAAAATGACCTGCTGTTGCTGAACGTGAGGATTTGGGAATGTGCCTACACAGGCTTTAAGGACGTGCTAAGGGCATGCTCAGGCCCTAGGGTGCGTAGTGATGTCGGATTCAGCCTTCCCGGGAGACGACGTGCACACGCTCAAGTTGTAGAAGGCGCACCGGGCAGCCGGCTGTCTGCTCTAGCCCATCCCCTGCGGGATAGATGGGAGACGAGGAACGCAAACTCAGATTTCAGGGAAAGCGTGCGCGTGTGTCTGCTAGCGCACGTTGAGTCACTGAGAGGTGGCGTGTTCTGGTGGATGAATTCGGGATTCGCGGGAGATGGGGTGCGCATGCTCAGGCTCCGTCGCCGACACCCTGAAGCTCAGGGCTCTAGTCTGCGCATGCCCAGACTGCGAAGCGCTTCCCCGCGGCCGTTGAGTGACACTGGTGGCGGATACGCTTCCAACCAGATGCTGGTGTTGATTCCAGTGGCGGCTGCGATGATGTGGCTCTTCCCGTTGGCCAGAGCTCAGCCCCTGTGCCGGTGGGGCCTCCCTCCCGGGCTTGGGGTGCTGCCGGGGATTGGGGAGGGGGGCACTGGTTCATTTGAGTGGATGCCAAGATGGAATCCAGGAAAGATGCTCTTCGCTCCCCAACCTCTTTGAGACTTCCTAGCTTACTCTTCTAAGAATCAAACTTGATACCTGTCTTTCTCTCACCCCACCCAACCTCTCCAGTCTCATTGCCACTTCAAAACTTTGGCATCATTCCGAACCCTTCAAACCACTTCCACCGCCACCCCCCACCCCCAGGCTGTGCTTTCCGGCCCAGCCCCTTCTCTGGCAGCCAGAGGAATTACTGATAAACGAATTTGATCTCTGCCTTCCCCTTCCCCAGTTCTCTGTGGCACCCAAAATAAAACTCGGGTTCCTTGAGCAGCCTGCATTTCCTTGCATGATCTAGCCCAGGTTTCCTAACAGCACGGTGCTGACATTTGGGGCCTGATCATTCTCTGGGGTGTGACCATCCTGTGCCCTTGTTGGATGTTGAGCAGCATCCCTGGTCTCCACCCACTACATGCCAGTTGTACCTACTTTCCCAGGTTTGATCATCCATCAACAATGTCTCTAGGTATTTCCAAGTGTCCCCTGGGGATTTGACAACCACCAATCTGGCCCCTGCCCACCCCTGAGTCACTGCTCCAGCCACCCCATCCCTTGAACACACCAAACGGCCTAGCTTTGGGGAATGGAGAGACTTAGCACACGCTATTCCCTCTGATGGCACATGTTGCTTCCATGTCTCTCCATTGCGTATTCCTCATTAATCAGATCCTAACTTCACTAGCATATTTCCTTCTTAAAGCCCCCCTCTTCATGGCTGCTTTTTAGTATCAATCACTAACTTACGTTATTCTTTCCTTTTGACAAATTTTTTCTTACCTGTTGCTGTCAGCAGAAATACTAGCCTCACGACAGTGTAGAGTGTTTCTTATTCACTCAGTACCCAGAACATTATTAGATTTCAATAAATATTATGTTAGTGAAGGCTATGCAAGGTGCTATAGGAGGTAGACAGATGCTAAAATTCCGTTGCTGTCCTCAGGGAGCTCTTGCTGGGAGTGAGCTGTCACCTTCAGCAAGCCCTGTTTGCTGATGAAATGGTAAATGTGGGCTTTGGTGCATGGCCTCATTTAATCTTTACAACAAAGATCACGGAGTAGTGATTCCTTAACCTTATTTTATGAATGTGAAAACAGACTCAGCAAATTAAAGACACTTGCCTAAAGACACATATCGAGTAGGGTTTTCCAGTAAGAATTACTAGGGGGATTTGTCTCAAAATCTGAAAATGTGTATATCTAATTCTCTCCGGAAGTGTGGTCCTCGATCAGCAGAAACAGCATGGCCCGGGAATTTGCTACAATTGCAGTTCCCTGGATCTACTGGTGGGGGCCCAGCCATCTACCATTACCTAACCCTCCAGGTGTTTCTGGCGCATGTCCAAGATTGAGAAACTCTGATGTAAACTACATTCTCCCAGCCACCAACATTCCCCCTTCCAAAAAAAGAAAGAAAGAAGAGGAAGAAAAAGAAAGAAAACCTTGAAGTAGGAATTCCTCATTTTCCTAATCTGGTGTCTAAAAATGAGCCTTTATGAGCTCTTGAAAATATCTCCATTTCTGCCTATCCACAAGTCTGTTGGTGAGAGAGGAGAACCCCAGTTTCATTAGACTTTCCAGGGGCTCCCATAACCTGAAAAGCATTAAGAACAGGTACTTAAAAGTTAACCCAGAGGTAAACTGGAAGGAGTCATGCTGAATATTAAAGAAACATTAACAGATGGTCTCTCTTGTCACTTACCTCTAGTATTCACACGGTGAGGACGGGAAAGACACTTCATGTTGGACAGCAAACTCGAGGGGTATGTGGCTCCATATTTAACGTTCATTCTTGACTTTTATCTAATTACTGGATCAGAATATTTCTCAGAGGCCCCGCTGGGTAAGTTCAGTGGGTTAGGCATTTTCCCGATATGCCAAGGTTGTGGGTTCGATCCCTGGTCAGAGCACATACAAGAATCAACCAGTGAATGCATCAATAAGTAGAACAACAAATCAATGTTTCTCTCTTTCTCTCTAAAACCAAAAAAAAAAGTTAAAAAGAATATTTCCCAGTATTATTGCGGTGCCAGTGTTGTGTCAGGCATAGAACAGTGTCTACTCCTTACCACTGCCCTTTGAAATAAGGGATTTATCACTAAAATACTATGGTGAGATCAAGGAACCTGGGCTAAGCCAGGAGACAGAAGTAGGATCAGCACTCAGATCACTGACGTTCTTCTATTCCATAGGAGATTTTAAATCCACAATGACATGGGAAGTTAACTTACTTTTTTTACACGACATAGTGCAATAGGAAACTCCCTTTCTCCCCACGTGTCCCTAAAATGCATGGAGAAATGGCGGTGGCGAACCCCCAACACAATACGCAAATGATGTGTTATACAATTGTACACCTGAAACATAACTACTTTTATTAACCAGTTACCCAAAATATTCAATGAAAAAAAGAAAAGAAATTGCATGAGGAAAAAAAAATAAGTAGCCTGTTGACATGGCATCGTTTCAGTAAAGCTTTCTACGCAGTCTCCGAGTGGCTGGTTTCTAACCGGTTAGCTTCACAATTCTTTGTCCTTTCACCTCTCTTGTTAATAACTAACAATCAGTAAATAAACAATAACATGTGGAAGAAGATGTGATATGAATTAGCCTGTCAATAATTTTTCACTCTTTATTTTGAAATGATAGATTCACGGCATGTGGCAGAGATAGTATGGAGATGGCCAGGGACCTTTCACCCAGTGGTGACATCTGACATAACCAGATATAATATCAAAACAGGAAAATGATATCGATACAATCCACTTGCTTAGTTCAGATTTCACCTTTACATTTTCTTTGCTTTTATTGTTTGAAATGTATTTTAGGGGTGTAAATGCAGACAACTGTAACTGAACAGCAATAAAATAATTTTTAAAAATACATTTATTTTAGAGAGATGGGAAAGGAGGGAGAAAGGGAGAGAAACATTCATGTGTGAGAGATACATCAATCAGTTGCCCACCACCCAGCCGTGTGCCCCGGCCAGGAATCGAACCAGCGACCTTTTGGTTTGTAGGCCAGCACTCAGTCCACAACCAACACCAGCCAGGGCTCACCTTCACATTTTCAATGTTGCACATTAGGACATTTTTTTTCATCAGGTGTTTATTATTATTGATATTAAGATTTTACGACTGTCTCTCTAGGACCTCCTGTATTTTTCACCCATGAAAACACTCTTGATAAAACATCCTTGCAAAAAAAGCACAGCCCTGTATCTAGGGTAAGTAACCATTTTATGAATTGTTACCTTCCTCTTTATTAAAATGTTAGATTTGCCCTCATTGCTTCATCCAGCAAACATTAAGGAAGATAGGGCTGTCCTGTGTTGCTAGTTGCTGGCCTGCGGAGGTGGGGGTCAGAGGAGGAGAGATGACGAGCCCAGAAAGCACTGAATTACAGTATACAGCGGTACCACCTGTCAAAGATGCTAGAGATAGCACTCACGGGATGCCCAAGGAGAAAATGTCCAGGAAGTTTCCACTGGAGAATTGATGCCCAAACTGGGTTTTGAAGGATGAATAGGAGTTCACTGGGGAGGGGGGGTAGGACCCAAATATGGATGGGCTTGGAACAGAGCATTCAAAGGAATGGACGCCATGCCCAGAATGCACTTGGAGTTGTCAGGATGCAAGATTAGAAAAACAGATATGTAAACTATGCCAGGATGTTCTCCCTTCATCCTTAAAGGCAGTGGAAGATTTGAGGCCACATAATTTGTGCTTAGGAGGATTTCCAAAAAGCTCAGGCCAAAAAAACAAAACAACATGACGTGAAAAAGCCTAAGTAGAAGGAAAGCCACGTAGAGGAGAAGGCAGACTTGGCAGGACTTGCCCACGCACAGGGTGTGCGGAACAGAGGCAAGCAGGTGGCTTAAGATGGCACCCCCACCAAGGCTCTGGCTGGGTAGCTCAGTTGGTTGGAGCATCGTCCCATACACCTAAAAGGTTACAAGTTCAATTCTCAGCCAGGGCACATACCTAGGTTGCAGGTTCTGTCTCTGGTAAGGGTGAATACAGGAGGCAACTGATCAATATTTTATTTTCTTTTTTTTTTAAAGATTGTATTTATTTATCTTTAGAGGGGGAAGGGAAGGAGAGAGGGAGAGAAATATCAATGTATGGTTGCCTCTCGTACGTCCCCCGCTGGGAACTGGCCTGCAACCCAGGCATGTGCCCTAACTGGTAATCGAACTGCAATCCTCTATCTCGAAGGCCCATGCTCAATCCACTGAGCTACACCAGCCAGGGCTGATCAATATTTATTTCTCACATCAATGGCCCTTAAGTTTCTGGTGGGAAGATTAGGGAGAGGGGTGGTGGCCCAGGATGTCATGCTGATAAGGCCAGTGATGGGCACAGAAGGTCAAGTGCACATGAGTGGTGGTTCCGGCAGCAGAAATAGGTGCAGCCACCCAAGCAGCATGTGTTTAGTGGTCAGAGACTCTGAGGAATTGACTTTATGGAGCAGCTGGGAGAGAAAGAGACGTTGGAAAGCAAGAAACTGAAAAGCCAAAGGAGCGGGGCTCAAGGAGGAGGGCTGTCACAGAGAAGCCACAGCACAGGGGCAGATAAGAAGCCCCAAAGGCAGCTGGGCAGACAGAAAGGGAAGACGTGGAGGCCCGAAGCTTATGTTACTGTCTCCAGAAGCCGAGGCAACAGAAGAGAAGAGAGGTCTCTGTAGAGACCACGGCAGCAAGGAGCACAGGGTGTGGAGGAGGTTCCTGCAGGTAAGAAGGGCTGGAGTGAGGGGGTGACCACACAGACAGGTGTTCCAGGAGGGGTTGGGGAGCAGGGGCCAAGGCTGCCCTGCGCAGGTGAGGACTCAGCTGCTCCTCCCACAGCAGAAGAATCTCAAGTGCTAAGGTGCAAATTCTGTCGTCCCCAGAGAGCTGAGCGGCCGTGGAACAACCACTAGCCTCATGTGACTCTTTGTATGTACATTTCCCATCAGCCGATGAATGGATAAGCAAAATGTGGTTCATCCATACCACGGAAATTTGTTCATCCTTAAAAAGGAAGGGAATTCTGACACTCGCTACAACACGGATTACACTGTTGGGTGTAATAAGCCAGATGCCGAAGGACAAACACCGTGGGATCCCACTCACAGGAGGTCCCCAGAGGAGCAGATTCGTAGGGACAGGAAGTGGATGGTGGGGGCCAGAGTCTGGGGGAGGGGGCGGGAGTCAGTGTCCAAGGAGGGCAAGGTGTGGGTGTGGGAAGGTGAGGAAGTTTGGAGACGGACAGACGGTGGGGACGGCCGCACAACAGTGTAAATAGAGTTAATGTCACTGAGCTGTGCACTTAGAAATGGTGAAAATGGTAACATTTATGTTATGTATATTCTACCACCATCGAAATAAGCTGTGAAATATAAATTGTATGTTGTGTGTGTTTCACCACAGTTTTAAAAATGAAACAAAATGTAGTTAACTAAAGTTGACTACAGTGAAAAGTCCACGTAGTCACGCTAACCACTTTCAGCCGCTCGGTGTGTCTGGCACCGCCGTGCTGGACAGCTCGGGAGCAGGGCATTTCCGTCCGAGCCGGCCACCATCGCATTTTCTGTGGGCTGGTGAGCCGAAGATGGTCTCCACATCCTCATGTGCTTGAAAAGATCAAAACAATACTATTTCACTGAGCAATAAAAAATGAAATCTTGGCATTTGCGACAACATGGGTGGACCTAGAGGGTATCATGCTAAGTGACTTAAGTCAGACAGAGAAAGACAAGTGCCGTGTGATTTCACTTATACGTGGGACCTAGAATAGCTATACAAATGAGCAAGTGCAATAAAACGGAAGCAGACTGACAGATAGAGCCCAAACGAATGGTGCCGGATGGGACACGGGAGCGGATGGGTGGGAAAGGTGAAGGGGACTCTGAGGTCCAGACTCCCAGTTACAAAGCTGATGAGCCGTGGGGAGGCAGTGCACGGCGCAGGGAACACAGCCAGCAATGTCCTAATAACTTGGCACGGTGACGAACTGAGATGAACTTGTTGTGATGGTCCCGTCATAAGTTGTACAAATATTGAATCACTGTGTCGTACACCTGAAACGAATATGATATGTATACCAACTCTAGTTTAATAAAAAATGTAAAATGATAAAAAGAACAATATTTGTGACACATGAAAATGATGTAAAATTCAAATTTCAGTGTCCATAAATAAAGTTTTATTGGCACACAGCCACATCCTTTCATTTAGGTATTGTCCATGGCAGAGCTGAGTGGTCGAGAGAGAGGCTGTTCGGCTCCTAAAACATTTTCCGTCTCGCCTTTTAAAGATAAAGTTTGCTAGGCCTCCAGCTTAGAACACAACCTGTTCAAATGGGATTCTGATGCCCAAAACACACTGGAGTTGGGGAGGGTCTGTCTCCAACAGCTTCCTGAAATGATAAATTCTAATGCTTAACAAAATCATGAGATACCTCTTTTTGCCTATTGTGTTGGTAAGGATGAGGGCCAATGAACATGAGGTGAAGTGGGTCCTCCTTCCATAGATGGACAGTTTGGCAGAATTTGTCAAAATGTTCAACACATTTTCTCAGATATAACGATCCCATTTCTAGGAAGTTAACCTACAGTTTCAACTTTATGTTCCTAATGCAAACCCTCCCCGAGACCTTTGTCCCAGCCGGTGCCTCTGCCTGGAGTGTCCTTTTCCATGACAATCAAGGAGAACAGCATTCCAGGCAGCAGGGACAGGATGTGACAAGGCCCTGAGGCAAGACCTTGATTGATCACGGGAGAAACAGCTAGAGCAGGATGATCAAGGCGGGGGAGTGAAGACATGGCCGCCGCATCCTGGTACGCTTTTCAAATGATGTCATTTCAGGAACTCAGATACCCATAGACATTTACTCCTGCAAAAATAGATAGCTATCGATGGATTAGATAGATAGATGGATAGAGAGAGAGAGAGAGAGAGTCAACCTAAATGGTTCCTTGCTAAAAAAAGAAAAAGGAATTTTGTTTGGCTAGAACATTTTCAGAGTGCTTGCCGTTGTCTTTTTTTCTTTTTTCGTGTGAAGGTCTCCTGATTTAACTCTTATTGTTTATTTCAGACGACAACTCTTTTTCACGAGAAATCACTTTGAGAGTAGTCTCCTTCCATTTTCCATCCCTACGTCGATGCAGGTAGTTATGATAAAGGACAGACCTGAGGGATGCTTGAAATGCGCGCTACCTAGGGTAACGGTGTAGTTCGGAGATATCCCATTAGTCTGTTTTTGTTAGTTTGGGGTTTGTTTTCCAAAATGTGTCTCTTGAAGACAATTTCTAAGCGGAAAGGAGGGTTGATTCTATTCTGCTGTCTCTACCGAAATGGTACATTTTTTCCCTGAAAAAGGAAGCAGAATTGTTGCCAGTCCTCCCCACAACTGGTTGTGTGTTGGGAACAGATAGATGACAGGCACATATTTTAGGGCCTCCCTAAGTTGTCCCAAACCAAAACAGAAAGACCTTTATCCTCTCGGTAACTATCTTGAAAAATTCTACCATTAGCACCTATGCTAGAGAACTTTTGCCATCTATTAAGATTCCAGTGTTTCTCTTAGAAGCCACAGTTATGCTTATCATTTATGTGCCTCATCCCTGACTTATCTTTGGGCTTTATCCTCAGAGGAGGCTCTGACGAGGGAGGAGGTGAAGTGAATGTAGGTGTCTGTGGGCTCCAAACACCAGTTGCAACCTCCCAGCTGGGGTTCTAGCTGACCACAGGGTACGTGGTCCCCAATACCTAGGAACCGAACACCTCCTGCTGGCCCGCGAGTGTTTCTTGGATGCATGCCTGGAAGCATTGCTTCCCAAACTGATATCTGAACAGATGTGCTTATCGATGTCGTATATGCCGTTATTCGTAGGTTGGCACACCAGAAGTAACATCAGCACATTTTGCTGGCTCGGTATTGCTGTTAGTAGTGAATAAAAAAGTTTATATTTATGATTATGAAGAAGGTTCCTGGAAGGCATCTGTAGGTACGTGCTTTTTATTTTGTTTGACTTCTGCAAACTTCAGAGACATGGTTGATTTTGGGAGAACAAGCCATTGTGCTGCTTGGATGTCCACCCTTAGACGTTACCTTGTCCTTTAAAATTCAAGTGGAACTCAGCCTGAACCCCCACCCCATAGGGTAGGAACCTGGTGTTCCCACTGGGGATTGTACTTATGAGCCAGCAAAACCTGCTCAGGGCGAGAATGAGCCTTACATGCTCATAGGACGAGGCTGGGTGACAGCATGTTTGGTCCCATGCACCCCGTATCAAGGCCAGGGAGCAGTAGTGAAGGACAGTTTGATGCAGGGAGAGGAAAAAAGAGAACTCTGAGCTGGGAGGCAAGGAGATGGTGTCAAGAATAAAGATGGGAGACATTATTCTTTAGCAAAGAAGAGAAATGACCTTCTCTTTTTCCAGAGAAAGGGAAGAAGGCAGAGAGCACCGGCCCCCATGATGGTGAGGAAGGGGTCCGTCCAAGGTCTCTCCCCTTTGGCACTGCTGACATCTAAGGGTAGCTTATTCTCTGGCTGGGGGCTGTCCTGGGCTCTGTGGGGTGTGGAGCAGCCTCCCTGCTTCCACCTACTCCATGCCAGGAGCACGGCCCAAGTTCTGACAAAAAAATGTCTCCAGACATCACCCAGGGTCCTCCTGGGAGGTAAAAGTCCCCTCAGTGGAGAACCCCTGGGTTGGCAGATCGCCATCTGGGAAGTTGTCATTCTTTTGCTTCCCTTGGATTAGTTTTGGAGAGAGATCGTGGGCCCCCCAAGATGGCACCCTGCCCCCCGCCTCAGCCTGGCACCTGCCACACCCTCACTAAACAGAGGCTGGAGACCTGGTTGATCTCAGCCCTCTGAGAGGGGCAGGGGAGCAGAGCAGAAGGGCCACACCTCCACTGGGCCTCTGTCTTACTCTTCATTGGTGTTCCAACTTGACTGTCAACAGGTGATGGGCTGACCCTTAGTAAATGGACCCCTGGAATGTTCTAAGCCCCTTGGCGGAGGTGTGGGCACTGTTTGTACACCAGCCCCTAAAGAATGTGCATGACCCAAGTAAAGCTGGGCTGCCTGAGGGCGGTTTGGGACCCTCTCATCAGTTGGTCACATCCCAACCCAACACACAGCTGCCTTCGACCCAAACGCACTGGCTTTTCCTTCACTCCCCAGCCCCTCAGGTCCCCTCTGACCCTCCGGTCCAGTTAGTCTCTCTCTCACAGTTCACAGCTCTTTTTCCCTTTTGGGGGGAGGGCATAAAACTGACACAAAACTCACTATTTTAACCATTTTAAAATGTACAATTCAGTGGCATTTAGTACATTCACAATGTTGTGCCACCATTGCCCGCTATCAAGTTCCAGAACATTCTCGTCATTCCCAAAAGAATCCTGGTTCCTGTTAAGTGCTCACTCTCCATCCCCCTCCCCCAGCCCCTGACGACAACTGACATGCCTTTTCCCTCTGTGGACCTGCCTGTTCGGACATTTCCTGTGAGAGGATCGTACAATACGTGGACTGTGGTGTCTGGCTTCTTTCACTCTGCACGATGTGTTTGAAATGTGTCCATGTTGTATGGAGTGAGGGTTGGAGCCTCGCTCCTTTTTATGGCTGGGTGGTGCATGGACCACTGTCATCTATCCACTCATTAGCTGGTGGGTGTTCGAGTCCTTTCCTCCTTTTGGCTGCTGTGACCCGTGCTGCTGTGAACATTTGTGCAGAGTTTTTGTGTGGGTAGATGTTTCCATTTCTCTTGGGTACATGCCTTCCAGGAGTAGAACTGCTGGGTCCTGTGGAACTCCATGTTCCACTCACTGAGGAACCATTAGGGCTCCTGGTAGTACCAGTCTCTCTAAGCTCCACCCTTCCTCCTTTCTCCATGGGTTTCTGTCGTGGCATCCAAGCTAACTCCCCCTCCCCGCTGCCCCCCCCAGCCCTGGCACCCACCATTCTGTTTCCTGGCTCTATTTGTCTTTCTGCGTCTGGCTTAGTCCACTCAACACAATGTCCTCAGGGTCCACACATGTTGTGGCAAGTGTCAAAGTTTCCTTCCTTTTTAAGGCTCAGCAGTGTTCCCTGGTGCGGGCAGGCCACGTTTGTTTATACAGTCATCTGGTTGCTTCCATGTTTTTGCTATCGTGAATAACACCGTAAGAACATGGGTGTACAAATATCTCCCAGAGTTCCTGCATTTGATTTTTTTTATTGATTATGCCATTACAATTCTCCCATTTCCCCCTTCATTCCCCTCCACCCTGCAAACCCCCTCCCACCCACACTCCCCCTCTTTAGTTCATGTCCATGTGTC
>PVKM010040781.1:0-13342 GCA_004027735.1 Carollia perspicillata
ATACTCTGACCAGGGATTGAACCTGCAACCTTGGTATGTGCCCTGACCAGGGATCTAAACTACAACCCTTCGGTGTAAAGGACAACCCTCCAACCAAGCAAGCCACCTGGCCAACGTAACATTTAATATTATTTTAAAGTTAGTAAACTGAGGCAGAGATTAGTTGGTAACTTTTGGTGTTCAAACCCAATCTGACTCAAGAGCCGAAGGGCCCTAACCACAATGCTGATTTGTTATCAAGGTCTGTACAGCTTAACTTCTTGACATTTTTCAAATGTGTTTCCTCTGCTCCAT
This sequence comes from Carollia perspicillata, assembly GCA_004027735.1. Taxonomy (NCBI): domain Eukaryota; kingdom Metazoa; phylum Chordata; class Mammalia; order Chiroptera; family Phyllostomidae; genus Carollia; species Carollia perspicillata. The sequence continues at coordinate 295 of PVKM010040781.1, forward strand.
TCTTACACGGATCACTGTATCTAGGCCCTTATCATTCACCAAACCAGACTGTGTGTCCCATGAGTGCCAGGGTCATGTGTGCCTCTGTTCATCAATGTCTCCTCTCTTAGCACATGATTAGCATTTTGTATATTCTTAGTAAGTGTCTGCTGAAGAAACGAATGAAGTACTTTCACCATAGGTAGACAACCACATACTCTACTCTCCAAACAGGGAAAGTTTGGACATCGAAACAGGGAGTTATAAATAATTACTCTGGGTCAACAGGAATAAACTGGGACTGTTCCAGACAAATTGAGACATAGCATCATCCTAATAATTGGGCTGTCTGTGTATGTCAGATTGGTGTTTTTTTTTAAACTTTTTTTTTTGTTTTTTGGCAGCTCAACACCACTTTCTCCTTCCACCCCCTCTCTGGCATGATAGGGATTGGAAGCCTGGGAAGTGTACTTCCTGGAATCTATGCCAGCAGTGTTATGGGGTTAGATGGACACAATGAACTTCATTCATGTGCAATACCAAAGACAAAAAAAAGATAAATAGAAAACAGCATTACTCTTCGAGGTGGGTAGTCACATGGGTGTTGGTAGACAGCATATGTGACCTTTGTGCCAATAGAGTCCAAGTATCACCCTACAAATCACTCTCTGTTGCTGTGGGCTGCTGAGATCATCAGTGACAGTTTTCTTTAGTTTTTTTGCTTCATGATTTTCTGGACACTAACAGCTGCATCCCTGGCCCTCCCTTTCCTAGGTCTTCCAACATTTTCACAGGTCCTTTTATTTGTAAGGTAATTAACCCTAGCTGCCTCAACAAACAGAACTCTCAGGCCTTGGTGTCTGAGTTCAGTAACAGTTAACTGTTTGCTCATGCCAAGTCCAGTGCGGGTTGGTGAGTGCTTCCTCTATCTGGTGACTCAGAAAACCAGGATTCTTCCATCTTTCACTTCCATTTTTTTATGCCACTTCCAGGGGAAGCCAGGGGCTTGAAAATACACAGAAGCTCTAACCATTGTAGCCACAGGAAGTTAATACTTCACTCCTCTTCGCAGTCCTTTGGCCAGGACCGTCATAAGGTCCCAAGCTAATATCAAGAGAGGATGAGAGAACAATACGATGTTTACTAAGCATTAACTATTTCTACCGTGTGTTCTGATTCCTTAAATTAAATTCCTTTCTGCTTGAAATATTTAGAGTAGTTTCTCTTCTTCTTATTGATATATCATAAAACAACACATAACAGTAGCATCTAATATATTAACTTTATGAAAAGGCACTAAACATTTGTTTCCACATCTAAATGTGCAAATATTGGTTTTACCATGTATGTATACAAGCATCTTATCTTACAGAAAATTTTACATACATGCTCATTGGTTACTACCTGTTGATAGATGTTATTTGTACATATAGATTCTAATAATTAGGGTTAGTGCATTAAATGAGGAAAATAAAACAAATATGTGTGATATGTAACCTAGTTATACATACCTCTATCATTGCTCTACATCAAAATTATCTGTATTTTTTAGTGAGTGATAATATTTTTCAAAGTTGCAAAGATATAGCACTGTCATCCATTGGACCTATAAGGACCAAGGCTTCATCATTATTCTCTTACACCAACACTCCTGACAATGCATAGGTTGCACTTAAGTGAGCCAGAGTGGATGTGAGACAGGACGTTGACTCCTGAGTTTGGTAATCATTATATTTTCACAAAAAGATCTATTAGTTTCTGTTTAGCTCTTATCCAAGAAACAAATAATATACACACAAACCCACTCCTGCCACACAATATCTTAAAGCAATTATATTAACATGATTATAGATGGGGACGCACCATACATACTGTACTAGACCTTCCTCCTTCCCATTTGAAGATGATGTTCAATGGGCAGGCACTTATTTCCACGTCAGTGGCTCTGGTGACGGTGAGTTAATTTCCAGGGATGATGTATAGTCAATGCAGGTAGCAGAGCTAGCCTACCTCGCAGGCAGCATTCCATTCCTGCCTGAATTGAAATATTCATCACTGTGTCCTGCCTCTTCATGTCTCTTGTCAGCAAATGAAGGTCATGTTACTCCCTCCAATTTGTGTTAATGGGAAATGTGAGTACAACAAGCAATCTGAAAGGTGAATATGAATTGAGAGAAAGTACTTCAGGTGAGCCACGATAGGACTGAAGTCTAATTCTGCCACTTGTCATTCAGGTTAACTTATGTTCGATGCTGAAGGTCACTATTACTTTCCTCCCAGAACTCACTCTCCAAGGCTGGTGGGCTTCAAGGAAATCCAGCTCATATGCACATTTCTTTTCTCTTTTGCTGCTTTTGATAGGAAGACAAGCTTCCCCAGTCACATCCTGTAAAACTGGTCATGCACATTTCTTTCTTCAGAATTATCTCCTCTTGATGCTTTTCCATGACCAAGGTACTTACTGCTCATGGTTGTGGCCTTCATTTAGTGCCTCAGACTGGGACCCGCAGCAGGCCTGCCTTCTGTGGACAGAGCTCAGGATGACGGGAACCCCCTCGGCCTCCTGGCAGGAGAGTGGGCCATTGCTCAGAAGGCGTGGCGATAGCCTATCTTTTGCAGACGTGATTCACACAACAGATATTCTTGCCTGAGTCTCAACACAGCCAGGGGAAACATGACATCTTAAACAGAGTTTTATACAGAAGAAATATTTTGCAAGAACTATTTTGATCTGGATGCATTTTCTTCAAAGGAAATAAAGGCATAAGAAACCTCGTTTTTGAAGACCAAATACAAATAAGCACATTCACATGCACTCATCAAGGGAAAGGTCCTAAGACTGAAGTTTTATTACTATATGCAGCACCCTCAGTTCGTATATAACTGAAGAAGGAGAACTTTCTGTTTGATCATTTTTATCTCCTTCTCCTGAGCAAGTGTCTACTTTTTAAATTGCCAGCCATTCTTAACAAGAAGTAGAGTGACCACAGTTTCCTTTTCCTGATAGCATCTTATAAGATTTTAACTGCTAATTTTATTACTTTCACCATTGACTGACGTGAAATAAATCTTCCCAAGTTTATGAGGTCAACAACCAAGGCTTCGTCAAAGCTGGAAAAAAGCATCTGCACTTGAATGCTTCTCATGGTATCAAGCAAAAAATTACAGGGAGAGAGAAACAGAAAGGCATTTATTGAAATTAAATAATCTGCTTACAAATAGTACATTTTTTCCCAGTCTGGAAGATTTGAAAAGAAAACAAAAACCCTAGATGTCTGTGTAGTAAGGAAAAATGCTAATCTTAAGTTTTTTTTTTGTGTGTGTGTATTTAGAAATAAGACTTCTGTAAAATAATGGGAATATGCTTTATGAAAAACTGAATGCAATGAGAAAAGATAAAATAATAATTTTCTTCTTAGCTATCCTTCAGGAAAGGGAAAAAAGAGTATACAAAAACTGCATCCAAATATAAAATTTGGGGACAGCTAAACATAAAAAAAGAAAAAAAAAACAACAAAACTACCCAACAGCTGAACCAGTGAACAGTAATCAGTTCCAAAAACAACAACAAAAGATGTCTGAATCACTTGGATGTAGATCAGCTCATCTCACACATTTTTTAATCTAACACAAACCCCACATAGTTGCTGACAGACAGTGTGGAAAGAAACACCACTTCAAAGGTGATCACAGCAATTCACAATGGCAGGAGACTCCTCGTGGGAATTAACTTCATGCCATTAAGTTGCTTTTTATAGTACTTGGAGAATTACGAAAAATTTGCCACATTTACTAAATGTGACCACAACTAATCTCCCCACTTGAAAAATTATTAAATAAATTCTGTCGTCTTCCTTGAGAGGAAATAACTGTCACTTGAAACATACGTATAGCAGAAGGGACTGGAAGTAGCTCACCTGGGAGGCTGCCTAGGTTAAAAGAGGTTTTCTGAGCTAATAGTAAATGTGATGTTTAAGATGGAGCAAGAAAGGGCAAAAGAAAAAGGATTAAACCATTCAAGGAAGGGTAGATAATTAACAAAAAGGCTAAACTACAGAGACAGAGTGATGACAGTGATGAACTGCCGTCGACTTGGACTTCCGGTCTGACTTCATGACGTGTGCCGGAAGCGTTGTTCCTCCGCTGACTCTGCTTCCCTGAGGCGGGCTCTGTGTCTACTGGGTCATGTTGCTTTGCCTTCTTTGTCTCTCTTCTTTCCTTACCAATCCCGTGTTTCTGTTAGAGACCAGGGGTCTCTGTGCATCGATTCCTCCACTCCCCTAAGTGAAGCATCCCTTTGGCCCAAAGCACTTGAGTGGGGTCACTTCAGCTACCTCTGACAAACTCTATTGTTGGTATTATCTTGTGTTGGGTGCTGGACTGGCAAAGATTAAGAATCATGCTTTCAAGGCTCAAATCTGACAGTGAGTGCACATACGGAGACAGGCAAATAATGAGAAGGGGAACGGCCGAGCACATGCAAGGATCTGCAAGTAGATAGAGCAGACAACACCCTTGCATACTCACAGCAGCCCCTGCAGAAGAATTTGAAGGATACACATACACCCATTTCCCATGACTGCTGCCTGTGCCTACTCAGAGACCTACCCCTACTCCTTCCAGGCTACTCACCCAAATCACTCCTCATTCCATTTTCTGTATCCACATTTGCCAGATTTAAATGTAGTAGCCCTACATCTCCTCATGTCCATCCCTCACTTAATGACCTTTTCCATTATGAAAAAAAAATAGTACACAGGGACGAATCAGGTAGGTTACAAGGCTAGAAGTGTGATTCAAAAGTCTGAAAAATACAGCTGTGTTGTTTATCCCTCTAGCAAAGTCCATTCTAAAGATATGCTCTCTCTAATTACATAAAGCAACCAAGAGAGGGCTGCTCCTCCCGATGGCTTCCTGATTCACCCTCCCACTCTCTCCCCAGGCTCTCTAGTGACTGGTGTCTTGCCTGCTGTCCTTGATGACAGGCTGGCTTCAGAGAAGGCCTGGTGTGAGCATCGTCATGAGTGGCTGAGATTTGAAATTAGGAATTTGCTGCCTGTTGGGGGCTGATAGATGGAGGTGGAGGAGACTGGCTTAATCATTGCTAAGAAAAATCAGCATAAATTTTTCCAAGACGCTGTTTTGAAAGAATAAATAAACAAAAAACTACAGTGAAAATCTTTAAGTGAAGGATATTAAGTTGCATTTACTAAAGCTTGGCAGAATCACTGATAAAAATACATTTGCTTGGATGGCCCAGGATTCTATAACTTGATATGAAAATTGGGGTCATTTTTCAAGGATGGCAGCAAGATGATTTTGTATGATGATCTTTCTGCTTGTCCAAATAATAGCCTCTAAAAGCTAATAAACACTTCTACCTGTACCACTTAGAAGCTGCATCACCAACCCCTGTAGATGCCGTGACTTGGGGCAAGGAGGGGATTAGCAGTAACTTCAGGTACAACTTCTGGATCAGCCAGCAGTAGCTAAACCTGAGAGAGAAGAAGGTAGACAAGGACAAATTCTCCCTTCATAGGGCTGTAATCAGTATATTTAGGCCAGTTTTGAAAACTTGAAGAGTCAAAGAAAAAAAATCATAATGAGAATTCTAACATATTTAAGTAAATGGCTATTAAAGTACAATCTCAAAACTTGTGGAAAGCAGCTAAGACAGTGCATAGAGAGAGATGTATGGCCTCACACGTACGTGTTAGAAAATAAGGAAGATGGAAAGATAATGGATTAAACATTCACCTCAAGAAGAAAGAAGAAATAAGTAAGTAAAACAGGACAGACTCTAACAGAGAAGCAAATAAGAGCATTTGTGTAATTCAAAATCACAAAAATTATATGACTGTTTTTGAATGTATATACTTACAGAAGATAATGTGACAATAATGAGAACACTGACGATAATGGGAGAAGGGGATGGACTGTGACGAGGCAGGGTGCAAAACAGGTTTCAAGTATATTGGCGATCTCTATTTGTTTTTAAACTAAGGATCTGAAGCAAATATTGGAAATTAGCAATATGAAAACTGGGTGGAGGATATGTCAGTGCTTATTATTCTATATTGCTTTCCAAATAGTTGAATTATTTCCTAATTTTAAATAAAAGGGGAAAGGAACATTTAAAGAGAAACATTAAAAATAAAGAAATGAGATTTTCTACTTTTGTCAGTTGTAAGTAGCATCAGGAAAAGAAATAATAGTAATTCCCGCCTTCTCCCCTCAAGGAGAGCTGCACGCCCAGCACCAGCTGAGAGTTGGGTGCAGCGCGCTCTAGAGCGCCAGCTGCCATTGTTGGCTCATCCTAAAGTTGGAAGGAGTCTACTCTCCTCCTCGTGTTGATCAAAGCTCTGAAAAATCTTACTTGATCCTACTTCATTTAAGTCCTACACCAAGGGTATTCAGCACTACTATTATTTTTTAACAAATGAAATTTAATGTGTCATCAGGAAATGATGATACTGTTATAAAATGTTATAGGACATTATTGACATTTTTCTTACGATAACTACTCTCAGGTGACCTTGCCTTCCTGTCTGCCAAATCACTTCACCAATGTGTTCCATTGGAATTCCGAGTCAGAGAGATGACACTGTCCACAGTGGCATTGTCATGACAGTTTTCCTCAGCATTATGTGGCATGGATTTTCAATCTTTGCAACTCTGATAGACATGTTTGATTCATATAAGAGCCCTGTAAGCATATTGTCATTCATTTTGCTGATAAGGAACTAAAACCCAGATAGGTCCAATAACTTGCCAAAGATAATAATACAGACCTCAGGGCACTGTTTTGAGTATTAAAAAAGGTTACCTATTTTTACTTTTCTGAGGAAATTCCACACCATTTTCCACAGTGGCTGCACCAGTCTGCATTCCCACCAACAGTGCACTAGGGTTCCCTTTTCTCCACAAGCTCTCCAGCACTTGTTGTTTGTTTGTTTGTTTATGACGGCCATTCTGACCCATGTGAAGTGGTATCTCATTGTGGTTTTAATTTGCATCTCTCTGATGGCTATTGATGCTGAACATCCTTTCATATGTGTCTGGGACTTCTGTATGTTCTCCTTAGAGAAGTGTCTGTTCAGGTCCTTTGCCCATTTTTTAATTGGGTTGTCTTCCCAGAGTGGAGTCATGTAAGTTCTTCATATATTTTGGAGATCAAATCCTTGTCTGAGGTATCATTTGCAAATACATTTTCCCACATGGTTGGTTCCCTTTTCATTTTGCTAATATTTTCTTTAGCCATGCAGAAGCTTTTTATTTTGATGAGGTCCCATTTCTTTATTTTTTCTTTTATGTTCCTTGTTCTAGGGGCATATTGGTGAAAATATTGCTGCATGGAATCTTTGATATTTTCCTGTCTATGTTCTCCTCTAAGACTTTAATGGTATCAGGGCTTATATTTAAGTCTTTTATCCACCTTGAATTTATTTTTGTGTATGGTGTAAGTTGGTGATCAAGTTTCATTTTTTTTTTGCTGCCTTTTGACCTGGCAATACCATTGCTGGGATTACAACCTAAGAATCCTCTAAAACCAATTCAAAAGAACCTATGTACCCTGACGTTCATAGCAGCACAACTTAAAATACCCAAGTGCTGGAAGCAACCTAAGTGTCCACCAGTAAATGAGTGGATAAAAAACTATGGTACATTTACACAAAAGAATACCATGCAGAAGAAAGAAAGAAGGTGCTCCTACCATTCGCAGCAGCATGGAAGGAACTGGAAAGCATTATGCTGAGTAAAACAAGCCAGATGGTAAAGGACAAAGACCATATGATCTCACCTATAAGTGGAACCTAATCAACAAAACAAATAAGCAAGCAAAATATAACCAGAGACACTGAAATTAAGAACAAACTGACAGTAACCAGAGGAGAGCCAGAGAGAGGGATAATGGGGGAAAGCAGGTGAAGGTCCACCAGGGAACACGTATAAAGGACCCATGGACAAAGTCAAAAGGGGAAGGTTGGAGGGTGGGAAGTGGGGATGGGTGGGGTTGGGGGTGTGGTGGTAGGAAAATGAAGACAATTGTACTTGAACAACAATAACAAAGACAAAGTGAAAAAAAGGTCATGTAAAGTAATTGGAGACATCCCATAAATATTGGTTCTCTTCTCCCTCCTCCCAGGTGTGCTATTAATGTTTGTTGATATATGTATGGGTCGAGTCATGTCTGTTCATTATATTAAATTGAACTATAAGATACAGGGTTCTTTTGGTTTATATTTTTCATTGTTATCAAAAATCTCTACTTTATAAGTTTAATCACTGTTTTTGTGCAACAACAAAAAGTAAAGTTCCAGAAAGGCAATCAGCTCCAAAATTTCTCTTACTCCTCATTTGTGCCCAATAATGTGATTCAAATGACTTCATCTAAAATTATTCAACCATGAAAGATAAATTCACACTTCTCTCTTTCAGGAAAAGCACGATTCCTGTATGAAGCACTTCATAAAGTATTTCTTTGTTCCAACAAGCTGCCTGAAACAAGTGAATGTGGGAAGGCTAAATGGATACATGGCCTATGGAGATGAGAACAGAAATACGGCCTTTGAAACACTTCCTGACTTGTACTTCCCCACACACATTAGTCAAAGCATAACTCACAATAGTTCCAATTACATTTTAAATATATCCCTTTAAAAATATCATTATTATAGAGAAAGAATAATAATACAGGCATCAGTGGTAGTCTTCAGTTTTATATGCATGGAGATCTTCTGAGAATGCCTAGAAATTGTAGATTTTGACTATTTAAAAAGTAGAAAGATTCTGAGAATTCACTCAGCTGGGTAAATTGTATACAGTAAGCACTAAATTTGATTCTTTGTTTTTTCTCACTTTTTTGTGTATTTTAAACAATTTACTTTGTAGTAAATTATGATGCCTTCACCAGCTATTTCTGTTTTTACCATATTTTTTTCTTTAGGGGAGTTATAAATCTTTGTATATACTGGGTTGCTAGTTAAGGACACTGACAGAGAAAGCCAAGATGCCAGAACAAAATGAAGCTCTTGACTTTGGGTGGTAAACACACAATGCAATATACAGATGATGCGTTATACAACTGCATACTTGTAACCTGTATAATTTTACTAAGCAATATCACCACAGTACATTTAACTAAAACTATTTTTAAAACCCTAACATTTAAAAGAAAAAAATGAAGCTCTCTTCATCCCCACGTGCTATGTTGTTATAATTCTATTATGAATTATAACATAATTATGAATTATTGTTATAATTCATAATAATAACATAACACCGTGTTATGTTATTATTATGAAGCATCTATTAAACACCTGCTCTACAGCACTGAGGAGAGAATTGCGGATATACTCATGGATGATGGCTATACTGGGGTGATGGTGTGTGAACTTGGCTCATCCAGCTCTTGTTCTGGTGGGGATGCCCCCAACCAAGCTGAACTGAGGAATGGGATACAGACATTGAAACTTCAGAGATAAAGACAATTCGGAGAGTATATTCTCTGTTGGAGCATCCCTACCCACGGTTTTGTCTATTATCGATGGTTTAGTGGATGGGGTGGGGAGGGCAGAAACTGTCCAAAGTATTTCAAAACATCCTATCAAATATTCAAGATAAATCATTCCCATTGTAAAGAAGAGGAAAATGAGATCTAAATGGTTAAATGATTAGTCAAACATAATACAGCTACTAGGTAGCACAGAAGGATTCACTATCCATGCTATCTCTTGTGTACCTGCAGATTTTGTTATTTAAGGGGTAAGGAAGGAGGTGTTACAGAGGTAAAGAAAATAATGAGATCTGGGTCAGACTGTATGGTCCAGAGGTGCTGGTGTCAGGCAAGAACATCAGCTGGGCATCAGCTCATCAATGATGATTATCCAATATAAGGAGAATGCTAGCAGGATTATAAATAAATAATCTTATAACAGTGAACTTCTTTCATTGCTTTATTTGGCCTTTTGTTACCATTACACACCTAGTAGAAGCCCTACTCCTATCACTTGATTTCAAAGATGTTCACAGGGTTAAAGGGCCCTAAAAATGAACTAAACTAAACCCTTTCTTATCTTCCAGCACAATTTTTAAAAATCCAGTTAACCATAAAGGTCAAATCAGCTGTGCATAGTATATTTTGTTGTTTGTTTGCAGACCTCTGCTTTAGTCAAGTTTACTGGAAAAGAATTCATTCTAAGCGGAGTAAACCACAGCTTTTGCAAAACGCAGCATTGGCGTGATACCGAGAAGTGTGTAGGCGAACTTAGCATCCTTGGGAACCACATAGCTTCCTCTTTGGTTTGACACAGAGAGATGGAAGCTGGCTTGTCAGCCACATAGCAAATAAAATTCGCCTAGTTAACTCCACAGTTGCGGTTTTCCAGGCTCAGTATAGCTGGGGTTTCCCCACTCCATTTTCCTGTGTCTTCATTCTACTTATCACACTTCTTTACAGATTAAAGGATAACATACCCGGCTATCTTTATTTTGGAAAGAAGTCCAATGCCGCCAATTTCATGCTTAAAATCTTCAATGGCTCTCACCGCCTGTAGCACCACCAACTCCAAGCTTTAGTTTTGCATCCGATGCCCTTTACATGAAATTCACCCTCATCTTTCATTTGACTCATTTCCCATCCCTCCTCAATCACTCCTTGCACTTAGCTTACAAAAACACCCTCCACTCTTCAAACAATGTACTTTCATGAGCTCTAGTTTTATACTTTCTTCTCCCACCTCCCACTCATTCGAGGCTTGGCTCAAATGTCTCTGCCGCTGTGAATCACTGCTGCCTGACTCTGAGTTCCTGCTGGAAGAACCTGTGCCCACCTGTTTACCTGCCTCACATGAAGGAGGTGTTCCATATTTATTACTGAATTAGGTGATCTCCTTGTGAGCCACGCTGTGCAATGCCACGATGATACTGCTCTGGTGAGGGAGCCTACATTTTCAGACAGTCCTACTCTGGACTGATATGAGTCCCATTCTTTGGTGGGTGGAAATCTACTGAGAACACCATTAGTAACTCTTTTCCTAGCCCTCTTCCTCAGGATAAATAATAGCATTTTGTAAAGTTTCCACTTCCTTTACCAATACCACATTTCTTGACTTTCTTAGGCACTCAGGCCAAATCAAAGCGTATGTGCAGGAGGAAGCCGAGCCTTCTATGGCTGAAGGGGCCCCGTGAGACTCTCCCTCTCACAGCATCTGCCAGGCCTCCCGACCCTTCAGCCCGGAAGGAACTGGTCACAGTGTTGTATGCCGCTGGGATTGGGTCTTGTCTACTTTTACACAGAAATAGTATATTCTACCAAGATGATAAAGTAACAACAGAACATTCATGCAGTGTAAGGCTCTAAAATGACTATGGAACTTCCCATACCACACCTGAACTAAAAAGTAGAACACATGCTAAATGATTCATCTTTAACAAATCTTACTCTATCTCATGGATATATATGGGAGATCAATCTACACAGTTAGTCTTTTGACACATGCCAGCGGAAATGTCTACGTTAGCTGACGGACACAGACAGGTGCTAAGTGCTTTCGGTGAACCTTCTATAAGTGTTCAGACCTCAGGAAAAGTTCTCAGTGATTTCCATCTGAAAAAGTATACAGGTGCCATGGGTCTTATGATAAAGCAAGACACACCGTAACTTGCCACTAGAGGAAATAACACATCGGAATAAAATAATGAGAAGAGAATCCTCCCAAGACTGTGGGGAGGAGCCGCAAATGCCTCATGACCAGAAACTTACTTTTAGAAGTAACATAAAAAGAGATAAAGTGCAAGAAGATTCTGAATTTCTGATTCTTTTATTCGAGATATTTGCTTCATGAAGTAAAATTATAACAAGTCAAGTTCCAGTCAAGAGGTCGGAGCAGACGGATGCTGTGCTTACCACCTCCCACGACCATGTCAGGATTGCAACTGAATTATAGAAAACTCAACCTGGATAACCACCTGAAGGCCAGCTGAACAGAAATCCTATAACCAAGGCTATAAAGAAGTCATATGGATACTGGAAAAATGGGCAGGGACACGCAACAGCCTGGCCCCACACTCACATGTGGTGGCTGAAAATCAGGAGGGATGTCTCAGCTGCAGAGGTTGCCCTGAGGAGTCAGGAGTCACAGCCCCACCCTGGATCCCTACCCCAAGCACCAGTGCCGGGAAGAGGTGATCCCGCAACATCTGGCTGTGAAAATCAACAAGTATTCTGTCCATCTGGATAAGATTTCAATCTTAAAGGACCTGCACAGCACAGACTCTGGCTCATAGGCATTTGCCCTGGGCTCTGGTGGAGGGACAGCAGCTGTGGGAAGGTGCACCAGAGACAGAGAAACTGAATTCGGGGGCTAGGGCTGGAGGTCAGCCACCACTGTCCCTGTGTTGAGCCCTCTTCCCACACAGCAAGATCACAATGTGCATTAGGCTGGTGAACTCCACTCTCTCCACCCTAATGTTCCCCTGAGAGCTCACCCCAACCAAACCAGAGGCACTTTCAAGGGCAAGCAGCCAGCCTTGGCCCACACCGCTATCATTTTAAAAATACTTTAAGGCCTGCAGGCCCCAGGTGGTTGGTGGTTAGCCTTGGTATGCCCTCTGACTTTTGACAAACGGCCCAAGGTTCACCACTAGTGCCAAACCTGAATCTGCATTAACTTGGTGAACGCCACTTGCCCCATTTTGGTGACTCCCTGAGGCACTGCTTCACCCAACTCAAGTACCACCAGAGACTCTATTAGTGGCAGGTGGTGGCTGGCCTCTGGGTACCCTGTGCCTTTTGCTGACCTTCCCCAGGCCTGGTACTGGTGGCAACCAGCCTCCGTTTGCAGTGTGGCTTCTCTCACACACATCCAAGTCCAGCAGAGGCAGCTACCAAACATGGATTGTTCTGTAGCTCCTAACAGGTAGCCAGGGCCAGTCACAGGCAGTATTTGACATTGGTCTACACCAGAGGCCCTCCCAAGAGGCCCCAGAATCAGCACATCCTGTGTCTGGCTTCAGACCACAGTAGAGCACCACTTAATTAGCTCCACAAGCAGCATACCCAAAGGGT
>PVKM010040782.1:0-13309 GCA_004027735.1 Carollia perspicillata
TACAGGGTTAAAATCAAGGTGTCAGCAGGGTTTCCTTGGGAAGACTTAGGAGAGAATCAATTTCTTAGCCCTTCTTTTGCTTCTAGAAACTACCGGCATTTTTGGACTCAAGACTACAGCAATGACATCACTTCAATTTCTGCTCAATTCATTACATTGCCTCTGATGGTGACCTTACCTTTTAATTTATAAGGAACCTTGTGATTATATTAGACCAAGATAACCTCCCCAACTCGAGAATCCTACCTTAATCCCACCTGCAGAGTCCCTCTTGCCCTGGAAGGTAACACACCCACCAGTCCCAGGGACAAGGAGGCAGGCGTCTTGGGCAAGGGGCCACACTCTGCCCACCACAAAGGTGAGTGCACTCTATCAGGCACGAACCTGTGATTCAAAGATCATCAGTTGTGATGATCTTAATAAAGCATGTTTTCTGAACCTCTTCGATTTCCCAGTCATTTTCTTCCCAGGCCCACAACCATTGCCTTACAAAAAAAGGTTAATCCATTGGTAGGATTAATATTCACTGCTTGCTCTTTCAAGAATGTGTCCATTGGTGTTTTGCTGCAACACATATGGGTATGTGTGTGCACGCACGCACACACACACACACTCACACACACACACACACTGAGCCACCCCATCTGTGACTTAACACACACACTGAGCCATGCCATCTGTGACTTAACCCCAGCAGTGGTGTGGTGTCAGAGTGGAAGTTGGGGCGGGGTCTCAAGGGGATGCATATTTGCATGGAAGGCAAAAACTTCTAAATCATCTTCAGGCAAAGGGGAATTAGCAATAGCTTTTCCCAATAAGAAGTAACCACTTCTCTAGGCCCAGAGATTTCAGAGAGATGCGAGATTTAAGATTTTTATACGGTGACTCAGAAATCCATATCTCAGGCCTCTGACTTCATTCCTTCTTAATTAAGGCCAGACCTTGGTATGACTGACATGGAAAATTCCACCTCCTCTGGAGTTGAGATACTCGTAAAAGTAAGCTTTGGGCCTGGACTTCAGCTTTTTATGCCCTCAGAGTTTAGAAAATGAAACCTTCTTCATGTGATGCTATAGAGGCTCATTGGCTTTTACGCTCAGCCTTCAACTGTTACTTGCTAATTGCTCACCCTCAGCCTATCTTATTCCGTGCATCATTTTTCTGAGCCATTACACCATAGTCCTTATCTTTCCCACTTCCCCCCAAACTTTTTAATTGCATGGGCTTTTGCTCTTGACAGTACTTTCCTTCCACTGGTATTACATTGCTGTTCATTACAGGTGAAAGTTCTAACAAAGTCTCTAGCACAGCCAGATGGTGGGAGGATTCCCAGCCAAGAATATACAGCTGAGGGTATAATTGATGTATACCATACTTCTAGAGAGACGCAACTAGAGAGATCACTTCACAGGTACGACCGTAACATGGCGTAGTCTCTGTCAGCCAGGCCCCCTGGGTGACAGGGCTGCAGCGTACTATAAGGGTAAAAATGAACATAGGCATTCACATATGGAAAAGAGCTGAGCAAGTAATGTTTTAATAAGACCAGTTGAGTTTGGAAGCAGTCTTTGTGAAATTGACAGCAAGAGCCATATTAGTTGAAACATTACAGAAATGAGAAGAGGGAAGTCTACAGTAAGAAGGGTCTATCTATCTATCTATCTATCTATCTATCTATCTATCTATCTGCCTATTTATCATCTATCTCTCAAGCCCAGATTTAATATGCCGATGATGCACCAGTTCTCAATCTATGCTCACCATTTTCCTGTAGTTGCATCTTAAAAGAGTTTTTGTGTGGTCTAATAAAATTTCATGGCTGCAGAGGGTTAAACCCACCTCAAGAATGCAAAGCAAGTCATGACTCGCATGGCTTCAAAAGAATCGTCTTACATAAAACACTTTATAGTTATTCCTGTGTGAGCAATACCTTCCCCAAATAAGGAAGAAATGCAGTCTGTACCAGGGAGTAAAACTGAGTGGTATCACACGGATTACCAAACCCAGGCACCATTACTGATGCGGCGGAATTAAAGCCTTCAAGCGGCAGTGACAGTTTTGAAGGACTTACAGAAACCTTTTAACTCCTTTCATGGTTCTAGCAGTTAGCAGGGCCTGAACTCGACTCTGAGCTTCAAATTTGGAAAATCAAGGCATTCAAAGTAGACCTCAGCCAGCCTCCCTTTGCCTCCTGCGGCATCCTCCTCAGACTATAAATGGATCCTGTTTTTGAAAGCAAGCCCAGATTTCCTTAAAACATGTTCCAGTCTCTTGAAATCCACTCAGGGTAAATTTCAAATGAAGGCTACACTTTTCTCTGCACCCTCTCTGTGGAGTGTCCTCTTTGTAAGCTTTCCCGGTCCCTTGTGCGGGCTCGCGCCACTCTTGCCGAGCACATGACGTGCCCATCATTACACGTTTCAGCCAGGCTCCCCAGATAAATTGCGGTCTGACTTTCCATTGGCCATGTGTCAAAAGCAAGCTATTCAGGGTCAGCTTCCTTGAAAAGATCTGCCAGCTGGTCTACTGGCCTCCTTAACACTGGCAGAATTACAAGAGTCAAAAGAGAAGATAAAGGTCAATATCACGGACTCCATTTCCTTTCGGGACACTCACTGCTTTTCAGATCTTTAGAGGAGCTTTCTCCCACCTCCCATCCTAAATGGACGCTAGCTAGAGAGGTATTAATATACTATCCACTTCAGTCGCTCGTTTCAAAGGTGCAATCATTCAAGCCATCTATAAATGCCAACCATTTCCTGTCACAAAGATAAGTTTCTTTGGTTTTATTGAAATGAAATAATTGCTTCCTTCTACCGGACACATACCTCCATGAATGCTTCTAAAATAATGTTGCATTTGCATTTTGGGCAAATACATCACATTTTTAACTCATCGGGTGCATTCACCCACAAGAATGCCCTTTGATAGTTTATATGAATGGCCGTTCACCCACATCTGTCTCATCTCAAAGAGATACATTTTCTTTTTCTGGCTAGAAGTGTAGGGCCATACATTTATCTGTGTTAAATTTAATCACTTCAGCCTGTCAAGATACGGTTTTTGTTACTTGGTTTATTAACTATCCATTCTAACTTGGATAATCTAAAAAATTCTGATCTGTGTTCTCATTCAAGTCATTCATCAACATGCGGAATGGGAAAGACCTGAGCAGAGCCCTTCAGCTGATCACTGGAAATGAGCTCAGAAAAGCATTGGTACGCTAATAAGCATCCTTCAGATATGTGGCTATATATCTAAAATTTCTGAAACTTGCTTTGCATTGGGCTCTGTCAAAAAAGATCATTTTATGCTGCCTTCACAAGTATGCTATGAAAGGAGCGTCGTTGCTCCTTTTTATACATGAGAAAATTAAGGCTCAAAGAAGTAAAGTTTCTTTTAGCAAGATCATGGAAACTAAGTACGTTAAGAATTATTGCCCTGGCTGGTGTGGCTCAGTGGACTGAGTGCCACCCTGTGCACCAAAAGATTGCTGGTTTGATTCCCAGTCAAGGCACATGCCTGGATTGCAGGCCAGGTCCCCGGGAGAGGGCATGTGAGAGGCAACCACACATTGATGTTTCTCTCCCTTTTTTTCTCCATCACTTCCCTCTCTCTAAAGGTAAATAAATAAAATCTTTGTTTAAAGAATTATTTCTGCCCTGGCTCCTGCAGCTCAGTGGATTGAGAACAGGTCTGTGAAGCAAAGGGTCGCCAGTTCGATTCCCAGTCAGGGCACATGCCTGGGTTGCAGGCCAGATCCCCAGTGGGGGACACATGAGAGGCAACCACACATTGATGTTTCTCTCCCACTCTTTCTCCTTCCCTTCCCCTCCTCTAAAAATAAATAAAATATTTTTAAAAAGAATTATTTCTGCAGGTTTTTCTCCTCTTGCTCTTTGCACCTTATACTCCAGCCATACCTAATTGCTTACAGTCACTCTCTCCAACTCCAGGACTTTGCACAAATGTACTTTGCACATTTTACTCTTGTTTTCTGGAATGCCTTGTCCTCCTCATCATGTTTTTTCACCAGCAGTCTCCTTCTCTTCCTTCAACATCGACTCTTTGTCTTTTCTCCATGATCACAGTAGGAATAAAGCTTGTTTTTATGAGGATGAACAAGTATAATGCATGCAATACTCTAACTACTTTTTCATTAAATAATTCTCATTAGTGTCACCACATTTTATTTAATCTGAGACATATGTTGTTAGCTATTTTACAGCTCAGAAACAGACACTGAATAAATTTCTTAAGGTCACATGCCTAATAAGGGAGAGAGAGACAACGTCTCTTCTCAACAATAAATAGTGTGTTAGGAACCATGATAGGCCACTGAAATACAATCTAATGCTTTACCGAGGTCCAGTAGACTCTGTAGCAGCCAGCCCATGACGACCTCTTACAGTTCGTCTCAGACCTCTCTACCTTTTCCATGGCTCACACACTGTAGCTCACACCGGCTGTTCTACAATTCCTCACATAAACCCAACTTGTCCCACGCCAGGGCTCTTGCCCCGGTTGCTGCCTCAGCCTGGCTACTACGATCTCCTCTTTTCACAGGTGCCTTACTCAGTTGCCAGCGCCATGACCACGCAAGTTAAACTGTTCCCTGAATTCCTCAGCAGCTCTCCCATCATACCACTCCACTCTGTTTCGTTTCCTTCCCAGTAACCACACACATCCCACTCACTTACGGGTATGCACTGTCATCTAGGTGCCCCCTTCAAGCATGAAAGCTTTGCCAGGACAGGAACCGTGTCAATATTATTTGCAACACAACTCTAGGACATACATAGTACATAGTAGGTGTCTAATGCCCATTTATTGAATGAATCAAAAGTAGTTTTAAAGAAGTTTGGCGGGGCATCTAAATCGCACAGAAAGTGAAGGCAAGCTTTCTGGAAGAGAAGACGTGATTGTTAACAGGCAGAGTAGGAAACAGCTAATCCAAACCGTGGGGGATTTTGCCACTGCTCCACCTAAACAATGGCACGTTGGGCAATATCTGGAAACATTTTTGATCTGTGCAACTTGGGAGGAGATGCTACCGGCGTCTAGTGGGTAGAGGCCAGGGATGCTGCTAAACACCCTCCAGTACGCCCACACGCCCGCGACAATACCACATACTGTACTAACAGAAAAGAATTGTGTGTTACCTGTTGCGTCAGCTCCACTCCTGGTGACCCTACACATGAATGATGTCCACAATGTACTGTCCTCCACAGCCTTGCTCAGCTGCTGTAGACACATGTCTACGGCTTCTTTTATGGAGTTAGTCCATCTCATATTTGGTCTTCCTCTTTTCCTGTTGCCTGCTGTTTGTCCCAGGAAAGAATTACTGGCCCCCAAATGTCAAGCGGTGTCAAGGCTGAGAAACCCTGGCATAGACTAGCGAACTTCCTTCGCCACATTCTGCGTCCCCAGTCTTCAACATGTATCTCTTCTCCTTCTTCTCCCAGGTGCCTCTGATTTCCCCCATGTGCCTGCTTCCACTCGGGGACCCTTGAAGTTACTGAACTCCAGCGCTTCCCATTTCCCTTAGAGAAGCTGCAGTCAGAGGTCCACTCTGCTCTGGCCCGAGGTTCTGTAGCTCAGGGCTGGAAAGGGCTGAGGTTTCACATTATACTATCCAGGAAGCAGGGCTGCCTGAGTGAGGCGCCACAGGGACTCGATGAAGGGTGCTAGAGAGCTCTCAGACCCAGGGTGAGGGGATTTCAAAATACAGGCTGAGAAACCACCTGGACGCTGCTGAAGCGGATGCATCGAGTATACTCTGCACTCTCTCTGTCTGCTCATGTCTTCCCTGGTGAGTTCCACAGCCCTGAAAAAATGAGAATTGGCTCAATTTGACCAACTCAGCAATGCACGAGTTCCAAGAGGCTTTTCCCCCCTTTTTATTGGACTTGCAGAAAACCAACTTTAATGAGATTTTATAGTCTCTTGAAGCCTGGAGACTTTCCCCTCATACTTATGTCTTATAAAACCCTGATAAAAGTATGTAACAAAAATTGATAAATGGCCACCGATTTAAGCGTCTTCGTTTACAGCAGCCTGGTAAAACATGCCAGGCAGATTTCATTTTAAAGGATTGAATTCTAATAAGTATTTATAATTATAGACTAATTTTGATAATACACTGTTAAATGAGTACAGAACTGTATTTATTGATTCATGCATAAACAGCATAACAGCATGCGTAAGGGTGTTGTCAAGATAGCTAGATAGATATGCACCCACACATTTTCTATATTTTCCTCACACTCTTTTTCATGATCCATCTTTTTTTATGTTTCATACTGTGATAATGAGTCTTCTAAATTGCTATTTGTAATAAATTTTGGGTAAGATTATTCACTTTTCTTTGTATTTTTTATTTTATGCTCTGAGAGTGAGACTCTACAGAGAGCTACAAATTGAGAGAAACAAACATTTCAGAGAAAATAGACCTCCGGAGCTTTGGAAGGAGTGAAGAATTGACAATTTGAAGGGTTTCAAGTATGCCAAGTGGCCATCATAACTCACTCCACATTTCAGAAAGGAAAAAAACAAATCAAGATTTGGAGACTTCGCAGAGCCATTTGTTTGCGGTGAATGTTTTCATTGTGGGTTGACTATAATTATTGTTAAGATGCATTTTATGGGCAACTTATCTCTCAATGAAATTTATAATTTATAAAGAAAAAGACAATTTGAAGTTCTCTCGGTTTTTAAATGCGGATTGGTGGAATTATGGGTGCTATGCGAGATCGTGAGGCTTGTCAGTGGCCGAGTTGAGATGTGAACGCTGGTGTCCTGGCAACCGTTACCTATCCCACGGCATTTAGTGCCACGCTGTCCTTTGGAAGCTCGTATTATAGGAATAAAGAACTATTAGTAGCTCAAAAGCCAAACCATTTCCTTATTCTTGGAGGTAGTTTCTTCAAGAGTCTGGCTTGATAGAGAATGTGGTGACATCAAAATGGAAAGGCTCTTAAAGATTGCCTAACGACATCACTCCAGTTTTTCAGCTAGAAAATGGCGAGTCGGAAAGCGGCAGGGATGCTCTTGTGCCAACTCAAAGTGACTGGAATAGCATCACACCTTTCAAATTAGGGGAAAACACCTTACAATTATTATGTGTGGTGAACAAAAAAATAAACCTAGAAGATGAGCAACCATGGATTAGACACGTTAATGAATAAGGTACAGATCTTTGATCTAAGAGTGCCTTCTCATTATTTAGGTCTACTTTCAACAGAAAAAGCACTTGTTCCGTTTGTGGCTTCTTTTTGTATTATAAATGCACCTGCAGTCCTATTATTGTAGGTTCAAAGTATGGTGCAATTCTAAGTTATATTATTTCATTCTCTTTAAAGCAACAAGCAAACATAGTTGAAGACGATTTATAAAGGGATGTCAATATAGCTTATAGAGATAGCTTAAATTATCTAGCGAGATAATGAACACAAGGCGCAAGGAAAGTCAAAGTCTTTTGTAAAGTCACTCTTTTCAATGTTGTGCTTTGTCACCGCTCAATACCTTTTATAATGCACTTGGATTTTTAAATATAAGCTACAAAATATATAGCTCAAGCTATCACGTCATCAACCAACTTGCCAATCCTTTGTTTCCTTAAATCTCGCTTTTTGTTTTTGCAACGAAATTGGCTCATGCTATCGTATATATAGTCTAGTGTGTTTTATATTTTATTATAGAAACACAAGCAATAGTATAATAGCCCTATTGTTGAATTAAAAAATTGAATGTACTAATAACAGGAATACTAACAAAAACAGGTCTTACAGACTCCATTTATCAAAACCAATCATGGAGATGAGTCGTTATGGCTAGATAAATGAATATTGCATGATGCACCATGTGGGGTCTCCAGACTTCGAGTTGCTCATTAGTGCTCAAGAACACGTGTGAAATTCCCGGACATGAACTTGCTGGAAATTCTTAAGAACACTGATTATCTATATCTATCTGTCATTTACCCATCTATCAATCTATCTATAATATATCTATCCTCTAGGGAAATGAAATTTCCCATACAACGTATAAACTGGGTGTTATCCTTCAAATATTCTAGCAACAGGTATGTGAGATGGGAAAACAGTATCATTTGTTCAAAGAGAGCCTCGGGAAGAAAAGAAAACATGATGGACAGGGATTTAGTGACCTTTAGAAAACGGTGACCGATTGCCCAGAAAAAGGAAGAACACTCCTATGTTCTCCATTTTTATTTATTTGTATTTATAGGCAGCTTGGTGCAATGAAAATAGCATGGCTTTGGAATCTGGCAGAACTGAGTTTGCTAGACACTCCAGCATTTTTCCTGTTCCAGGAACATGCCAACTCACGGCGGTCTTTGTGCTGGAGGGTGGCCGTACTAGGAATGCTCTTCCCGTGACGTCTGCAGTCTTTGTGTGTTCTTGGCAGATTTCTGCTTAAATTCTCCCCTTGCAAGGAAGTCATATCAGACTAACCTTTCTAAAGCAGGTTTCTCATAGCCTTTCTCTCAGTTTACCCTGGAAATTTCCATTGCCTCTATGATGTAAAATTAGAGAAATACTGGAAAATACTTACATTATAAAACATGGAAAACTTAGAAAAAGTATAACTTGCCTCAGTGATTTTTCCTGTGGCGTAAAAACTTACCTTCATAAATTAGCCTAAGTACTACATAATCTGCCTCATTATGTCTTAAAACATCTCAAAATGCTTTCCACTCCATTTTTTAAAAGTTTAATGTGACTAATCAGAAGTCATTTATGCAGCACCTGGACACCTGAGGGTCTCTAACGGACTAATGGGCTCCACACACATTCATTCATCATCTCACACACGGAAAACGAAGTGGTGCATTTGCTATTTATGCTGGCAATCTGTGTGTAAACAATCCAATGTAAGTGCAGGTGATTGATGAATAAAACATCAGTGATCAAGCTGGCTGCGACTACACTTTGGTTGTATCCTGCTGGTTTAATTTGGTTTGGTGTTCTTTTTCTCCCCTCGTCTGATGTTTGCACACGAACTGGATACGTATATGTTATGCATGAGGAAAAAATGAGCAACATAAATTAAAATACCTGGAACAAGTGACAGAGTTGGCCAGCTGCTTCCAGCCATCCGTTCACTGAAACATAAAAACAACTCCCCACCCCCACCCCCAGGGGGCACATGTCCTTGACTCTCTAAAGCACAAGCCCCACTCCACAGGGAAAGTCAGTAGACGAATGCACTTCCCTTTTCCTCGTTCTTACTATGCTTGGGCAAACTGCACGTGACATAGTTTTAAATATATACAAGAGCTTACACGAGACTCTTCTAGGGAAAAGAAGCACAAACAATGCTTTGGCGCAGGAGAGAATAGTGTAAATTTTAGTAAGTCAGGTGGCGCCAACGGCTGAACGAACTATTGAATTAGTCACATAACCCGTGGTATCTGTCTGTCGTAGCAGGACAGTTGGGGTTTCTTCCCTTGCGTGATGAATAATTTGTATCTAAATATAATACCTCTCTTCCTTATGTTGATGTCCCTTATTTAAGGCCTGTGGCTGGCTCCATAGTATAAGAGGAAATTACAAACCAAGCAAGAAAGTTGAAGAGGAAGGAGTCTTTCATTTCGTCAAGTCCCTGTGTGCATCACAATGTTCGATTTAGTAGTAGGAAATAAATATCAATGCCTGTGTTTTTCATTTTGAAAAAAAGTTTAGGTAATTTAAAATTGGGGAAAAACAAGTCATTTGCAGTCCTTTCTGTCCCTTGCCTGTTTTGGTGCTAGCCAACTGAAACTTATGTTTCTATAAACCCAGGAGCTAGTAAAAAAAAAAATCTAGAAACAAATGCAAGTTAATTTAATGTAACAGCGACTAATATCAGCATGATTATTTGACTTATAGCCCATGATACACAGAAAAAAGTATGGATTCGTACTTTTAAAAACCTACATAAAGACATCCTTATAAAACCTTAACTTGAGTCCAACTGCTAATTATTTATGAAATACGATTTTTATCTGCTGTGCAAAGCCTCTAGAAGTAGCCATTACTTCTGTTTCTCGGACTGCACTTAAGTCATATTTACTTTTCCCCTAAGTATTTGCTCAGTTTTATGTCATTTATTAACTTAATTTTTAAAAGCATATCACTTTTTTTCCTTAAGGTGTCAGGCATTTTAACATTAAAATAATATTCAAATTGAAACCAAACACAGTGCTAAAATATTATACAAATAAGTGTTAATAGGATATTCCAAAATTCTAATCATTGTTTCCATAGGTTTGTAAAACTTTGAGAAATTCTTGTGTATAATAGCCAATGCACAGAGGTCATTTACTATGCCAGCCATTGTGCTTCTGCATACATGACTTAATTCCCCCAACCCCACAAGGTGAGTGAGCCCTATTGAGATGACCACTTAGCACACACCACCTCTGAAGAACAGAAAGGCTAAGAAGCTCTGCACAGCTGCACCCCCTTCTAGGATCCACCGATTCTCATAGCGTCTTCCCAAGTGAGTTCGATTCTACCTCCCATCTCTTACTGATCGCAAGGGGCCATTAGGAATAGCTTATTGAGTATTCTAAATCGGAATCCCCAGTATCTATGAATGTGATCTTCTTTGCAGATGTCAAGATGAAGGTAGGCCATAAATCCAATGACTGGCGTCCTTACAAGACCAGAGAGACTTAAAGACACGGAGGAGACACAGCGAAGAAGGCCCTGTGACAACAGAGACAATTGGAGTGTGGCAGCTTCCAGGCAAAGAATACCACGGACCTTGGGCAAACACTGGAAGTTACAGCCCAGTGCCCTCATAGGAATCACGCCCTGCTGATGCTTGATTTCTGGCTTCTCGCCTGCAGGCTCTCAACTGCACAATTAGGGTAGAAAAAGTTTCCGCTGCTCTCAGCTACGTAGTTTGTGGCAATTGGTGATGATAGTCTGAGGAAACTGAAGCAAGGACTTATTCATCTGATAACAATACCTGACATGCGTGTGTGGAGTAGGGACGTGGTGGCAAAAGCTATGCCAAGCATTTATTTGGTAACGATTCAGAAAGTATTCGGCAGTTTCGAAATTCTCATTTGACACGTCAGTTCTCAGCAATAAATTGGTTGTGCTGCTTGAATGGTATGTCCCCTCTCTCAACCAAAAAGAGATAAATACCTGGCAAAATTAAATATATATACATAACTTAAGTATTATATAAAATACATCATATTATTACTAGACAGGATGCAAAGGTAAATTACTTGTAATACGGTCAAGATGAAACAAGAAACAAAATTTAAAATGCCAGATGAAGATTTTATACAGTACAAACAAATAATAAAAGGGGGTCTGAGAAATTAGAAGGATTTAGAGTTAGGGAAAGAATGGAAAGTTTTGGCAATATCTCATAATTTGGCTAAAGTAGCTTTACCTTAACCTGTAAATGAAGAAGTGCTGGAGTGAGAGGATGTCACTCGATGGCTGATGTCAAATGACATTTTGAGTCGTCACAGTTCCCCAGTGTACTCTGGAGCCCAAGCCAGGGAATAGCGGGAGGGTGGGAGGGAATGGGTCTTTTTTAAAAAACAAAGTAATAGGAAGGAGACTATTTGAAATGAGCAATCAAACATGCTTTTGAAAGTAGAAGAAACTGCATATAAACATAGAAATGCATGTGCTCATAATTTTTCTGCTGGATCTTCTTGCTAGAGGTTGGAGAGGAAAGACCTCACTTTACGTGACTGAGCCAGAGAGATGGTATTAACGTTCATGATCGTGAGTAACCACAGGTGCTACTTGGATTATACACCACTTTCAGCAATAGGCCAAGGAGCATCTTGACTGATTTTTGTATATCTTACAATAGTTACTGCATTAGTTTTCTATTGCCACTGTTAACCAACCACAACTTTAGTGGTGTAGAATGATACAAACGTATTATCTTAGAGTTTGGGAGGTCTGGAATTGGACACCGGTCTTGGTGGATGAACATCAGGCTGTCTGCATGGCTGTGTTGTTTCTGGTGGTTCTAAAGGTGAATCCGTTTTCTTGCCTTTTTGATGTCACAGGCTTCCTCCACTCCGTGGCTCCTGGCCCCCTTTGCTCATCTTCGCAACCAGAAAAGCTGCATCTCTCTGGCTTTTGTTCTGTAGTCACATCCGCCTCTGGCCCGAACTGGGAAAGGTCTTTCTGAATCGGAGGATTCAGGTGTTTACACTGCTCTCAGCGGGGAAGTCCGCGACCGCCTTCCGCCTCAAGGTCTTTAATGTTAATCACATCTGTGAAGTCCCTGTTGCCACATAAGGACACAGTTACAGGTTCGGGAGATTACATTATGGGAATCTCCATTCTGCCTCCATGGTTTCTAAAACATGGCTTACGTGTTTGCAGTTACCAACCAGATTTTCACCTTTAAGTATTCTTATTACCCGCCCCCCAAAGCCATCAGGACTATGGTGAGCTGTTAACTTATAATGTTAATCTTTGTTTGTATTGTTCAAGTAAATTTCTTACAAGTAACATATCTGACTAATTAAAAAGAACTGATTATATTTTAATGATACACTTCATGTAGATGAGATGAAATGCATGAATTTACTGTCTTCTTCCTCGCCTATATGCATAGCCCTTGACTTTTTCCTACTTTTTATGGGCTGCCCAGCCCCCTGAGTATTAAATCTGGCTGAAGCTCATCCCGGACTCTTGACATGTGCGGATGCTTTTGCCCCTATTTTGAAGGGACAAAGCTTCTCGAGCCCCCTCACCTCAACTTCTCAGGCCCCCTCACCCCTATACTTCTGCTCTTCAACTTCAGAATAAACCCACACCAATTACAGAAACTGAATCTCTCATCAAACACCCGCTCACAAAGGAAAGCCCATGACAGATGGCTTCAGTGGTGAGTTCTCCTAAACATCTATTTTGAAAAATACGTGAATAAAATATTTTTGTAAGAGAAAAATAAGAAATAATATAGTTCTTCTCAAAGAATTTTTATGATATGCCACCTCCCCACTCATCCTGAGGCCAATATTGCCCTCTCACCAAAATCAGACAAATCATCCCCACCAAACTACAAATCGATGGTTCTAGTGCCATGAATGTAAAAATCTGTAACAGGTGTGCACAAACAATAAGAGTGATGGCAATGATGTGGAGAAACAGGGGCCATCATGCGTTGCTGTTGAGAATGGTAGAGGGTGTGGCCACTTTAAGAAACAGTCGAGTACTTTTTCCAAAAATGAAGCATTCATTGGCCACCTGACTGAACAATTCTCCCCTCTTTCACTATTACCAAAAGAAATAAAAATGTATGTCCATACAAA
>PVKM010040783.1:0-13243 GCA_004027735.1 Carollia perspicillata
CACCACATGAGTATATTTTTGCCCCACACCCTTAATTGCAGTGATGGCAAAGGCTATTTTTCATCGCCCACCGATATTGGTGTTGAGTACTCGCAAAATGTGCTGGAACTTGTGAGGAATCACTAGAGACATGGCTGCAGTGGCGTGTAGGTCTCCTGTGGAAGAGATATAGATAAAATTTTTTAAGAAGTTTGATTGACAACTGATATCCTGTGCCTCTGTTGAGACTTAGGTGTTTACAGACCTTTAGATAGAAGTTTCAATATGATTGTCACATAAACACGAGAACAACCCTGGTTCGTGTATTGCCAGTAGTAATTGCCTTAAATCTCTACCAGATGTGTTCTTTAAAAATACTTAATTCAATATGCTAAATACTAAAATAGAACTTTTCTATTTTCACTGTTATTATTTTATAGTTCCAGAAGGGTCCCAACTCTCCGTGACAGATCATTTACTTATTCTAAAACAAGCATGGTAATGCTCCACAGTGCTAATTCCTCTCTAAACAAATCCCTGTCTCTGTGCACATGACTCATATTCTTTCCTCCCTCCGATGATCCAAGGAAGATATTTATTGTTTCTTTATATTACATCTTGGAGTCTAATTAGCAGAAGTAAAAATGAATAATTCAGCTTAAAAAGCTCAGCTTAGCAAATCTGTCTTATCTGGCAAATTCACACTTATCCAGCACTCTGAAAATGCCTTGTATTATTTAAAAGGCTCTGAAATGTTTTGCAAGTTTTGGAAATTTTAATTTTTTTAATTCTATTTTTAAAAATCTTTTGATATTTCTGTTTTATATAAACACCAGAAATGCAGTGTCTAGTGAAGAGGAGGGTGTGAGAAAAAGTGATTACAACAAAACATAGTAAATGTAGTTGAATGAGGTGGGACTGTAATTCCCAAGGTAAGCAGAGCCTTTATAAAGCAAGTGAAACAAACTATGTAATTACCTGGAGTTTTACCCTAAATTTAGTCTAACTACTTTCTGTCTTCTGATATATAATTATTCCCTTACCATTGTGTTTACTTTCTGCCTGTTGTACTTCAGGAAAATGTAAATGTGAGATACATTCCCAGAAAGTTGGTCATGAATTGATGACTATAACTTTGAACCAGGATTCAAAATCTCTACAATTGTATTCTATCTTTTCTAATGACACGGATCACAACTTCATGCAATAGAACTTCATTTACCAGCCCTTCTTTCTAGTCCACTGGAAGTCTCACCTCTGCCACTAACAGCTCCACAACAGCAAGCAGGCCTTTTGAACACTGAAAGGCTCTTAACCTGCCTAACACATATAAATACTATGGGAATCACATTGCATAGATCTAAAAATGAAAGTTTTTAAAAGTATTATATATAGATAATGTATGATATTATTATTAATGCAATATTCATGTGCAACAACCTTTTATAGCATAATTGTGGGAGTTGGTTTTGAAGACATTTGATACTAAGAGTAATATAAAACCACGGAGTCCAAAAAAAAGAAAACAGACACTGAAAACTCTTCCACTGCTAGGCCATTTCCAGCAATGATCTACAGATTCTTTAAAAAGAAAAGATTTGCTCCCATTTCCAATGTGAGGAACTAAGTGTTCTATGTCAATCTAGTTTATATCCATTTTAAATAGTATAGTAAAGCAAAGTTTTAAATTATTGATCTCTTCCTGGACCATTCCAAAAATATAGGGACATCCAGGCCACCACATAGTCACAGGAGTTTATGCCATATCCTTCTAAGAGTCCTTAAAAATAACTTTTATCAAGTTTAAAACATCATATTTTTTAAAGAATTTATTTATTTATGTTTAGAGAGAGGTGAAGGGAGTGAAAAAGAGAGGGAGAGAAACATCAATCAGTTGCTGTGGACCTGCACACACCCAGGCATGTGCCCTGAGTAGGAATCGAGCTGGCAACCTTTCAATTTGGGGACGACGCCCAACCCACTGAAACACACCAGTCAGGGCTAAAACATCATGTTTTCATCAAGCCTAAAGTGTTATCGAATATGATACACCCTTATTTTTATAGATACTATAAAAGAAAGTTCTATTAAACTATGACATGCCATGACATCCAATTTCAGAGATTTTAAAATGAAAAAAAAAGTTTGTCTTAGAATCAATTAATATAGTCACTGCCTTATTATTATAAAAAGTAATCCCTGAAGATTTGCTAGTGATCATCTTGCTTCTGCCCCTTTCAGGTTCTCATCCAGGTCACTGGGACACCAAGATCATCTAGTGGACCCTCGCTGACCCTGCTGTCTCAGTCAGTACTTCCTGCCGCCATGGCAGTCTCCTCTCAAGAGCACAGCCCTCCCCAGTCCAGGGATATTGCAGGCAACAAGGATCTTTCACCATGGGCAGCCACGTCTAGCCCTGTGCCACCTCTTCCTGAACACGGAGGGAACGTTCCTCATGGGCTTATCCCTGAGGAATTCTTTCAGTTCCTTTTTACTAAAACCAGCGTAACAGGACCCTGTGTGCTCAGAACCAGGCTTATCTTATATTTTCTGTCCAAAGAAGTATATATGATTACTCCAGAGACGATCTCTGCCATATCAACAATAGGGTTGATTATCTGTATAATTAAAAAGTATGGTGCCTCTGTTGGGGAATTTGCTGGTAAACTCAGTGAGCAAAGAATTGCCCAACGAGAAGAGGCAAAACAGGCTCCCATCAAAAACATCCAGGATGCAACTGATCTGGAGAAGTCACAGAAGGAACTGGCCCAAAAGCGCCGTTACCTTTTGGATGTCCGGAGGAATAACACTGCTATGGCCTGGAAGGTTACTTAGCAGGAATGGCTGTCTAGAGTATACAGGAAGGTAAAGAATGACCGGAACTATCATGTCTCAGTGCAGATCATGATGTGTCAAAAGGAACAAGAGCACCTGATAAAATGGGTAGCGAAGCGCATAAAGCAGAGCACCTCTGCACAGCAGCAGGAGACACTTGCCAAGCGCGTTGCAGATCTAAAGCTGCAAAGAAGGTTCAAGCACAGCCAGTTCTGTGAATGCATCGATCGCGATCAAGACAGCTAGAGACAGTTGACTAAATGGAAACCAGGCCGTGTGACCAAGCCTTTCTGCACCATCATCCACCAGCGTTACAGTTTACTCTACCTAAAAATGAAAAGCGTGAGTTTCGGCTAGTGAGAGAATTAAAACAATCTACTGGTCAGTGAGATGTTTCTTGTCCTTCTTGCACTGCATTTTGAGTTGTTGTTCTGTGATTGCTTTTGAATAAGCAGTTTGCTTTTAGTAAAATTTGGTACCTGACTAAAGACTACCAGGTTACAGTTTAAATTTATAATAAATTCTACCATCTTGCAATAAAGCAAGAGTTTAAACAAGCATTAAAAAAGTATTTCCTATTTGTTGAAAAACTGGAAAAAATGTGTATTAGCAGAAACATGGTTGCAAAATAAGGCTTAGTGTCACCAAAAACCCAGAGGAAGGATGGAGATGAAGGTTGGTTTAATGAAGGGACTGAAGGCACTCTCAAGAGCAGCTCTTTCTGTCTCACTGTTCTGCCTCCCCTGGTGTCAGCCTTCCAGAGACACGCTTCTTTTGTGGCATCATCTCCAGGTTTTCCATCTGTACCCCTACTTTGCACTGGAGAAAGGGCTTCTAGCCTAGCACTCCCAGCAAGAATTCTAAAGTTCACCTGCACTGCTAAGATCATCTAGGACATTCATCTAACCTCACCTGGACTGTCACTGTTGCTGGGGAGAAGAAGATATGCCTGAAAAGTGCATGGACTACATGAGGAGGAGGTGATGCCTAAATGGAAAACCTTCCTGTTACCAGGAATAAAGGAAGGAGGGGGGATTGCTTGGAAGCTGTGACGTAATTTTATTGTCGACTTTTCTAGGCTATGAGGCCCAGTCGTTTGGTCTAGATGTCTAGATGTTGATGTGATGGTATTTTTTAGATGTGATTAAAGTAAATTGCCCTCCATAATGTGGGTGGGCTGTATCCAATGAGTTGAAGCCTGTAAGAGAAATGAATGAGGTTTCCCAAAGCAGAAGGAATTCTCCTCAATACCTCGATGTCAGCTCTTCCGCCTTTAGCCTTCCGGATCCCAGACTTGTCAGCCCCCGCCATCATCCTGCAATACCAAGAGCCAGTTCCTTCAAGTCAGTCAACCTCTCCCTGCCCCCTCTCTCTAGTATAGAGACAGATACATACAAAAGAGAATACAGATTCCCTGTGACCCAGGACTACCACCACTTAAAAATACTTTCTCCAATGTTACTTATTTATTTACTTCTCTGTACATAGAAACATATGGAAATGTTTTACTGAAATATTATCCTGGATATACAAGATATCAAAACTTTTGAATCTTGTCTTTGTCTCTTAATATGTTGAAGTGATCGTTTTCCCATACCCTAAAATATTTTAATGTGATTTTTTCAGCAGTTACCCCAAAATCCATCACATAACTATAATCTGTTTAACTATTTGAATATTCCTGGGGGGGTTTAGGATTTCATTTTATTCTCTATAAACACAGCCCTCTCTTCTGATGGGAGAAGCCAGCGGGGCTCTGCCTCTGGAATCTGAGATCTCTACCAATCAGGATCAAAAGTGTTCCCTCTAAACTCATCCAGTTGTGTACATTAAACATACAATTTCCTATATTTTGCACTTGGTTCCACTTGGTGCAGGATAGAGCTCATTACGAACAAACAGCATGCTGCCAATTCAGTCTTTAGCCTCAGTGAGTCTGACCTAGCACCAAAAAGTGTCACTATTCTGGAGCGAACCATGAAGATCTGTACCCACCGTAAAGGTCTCCATGGCAGTTAAATGGACTCCGCTTCTATGTCATTATCAGCATTAAGAGCACACATTTGTTTTCAGGTAGTACGAAATGTTTGCCACTTGTCCAGAATGTGTTTAATCCTATAAGATCCTTATAAGAGTAGAGGAAAAACAACAAAGAAAATAAAATGAGGAAGGGTTAGGAAGGAGAGTATGTGGACACTCAGTATTCTGCATTCCATATTCACTCATCTACACTCCTAATTATGAGATGAAATTAAATGTGCGCTCATGAGCAGTGAACAGAATGGATGTTCTTGGAGAACAAAGAAACACATGGTAGCGTGGCAAACCATGTCAGCATGTCTTCCAAGCACAACTGACTGGGGAGTGTCAGGGCCAGACTTTCCCAGCACTGCAGGCTCCACTCTCCGTCCATTATCTGCCTGCGAGGCGGTCTCGTCCAAGTCCCCAGAGCCAACGTGCACTCCCAGCAGCTGGACTTCTCTGAGATGGTTAAGTGGTAATTTTCCCAGTTACTCCTCTCAAATTTTAGATGGGGAAAAAACATACCATGAAATGGTGATAGTAATGGCAAGAGTTAATTTGTGAATTTGGTTAAATGCTGTTTTAGCAATGCCTTGAAATGTAGCATATAATTAGTGTTTCACTGGTACAGATAGTCATGGTCTTCAAGAAATCGATTTTTACATCTCCTGTTCTACTATTTTAATGTATCTTATATTTTTATTTATTTACTTATTTGCCATATTCTAGAGAGAACTTTTGCTTATAAATGCTGGGTTGTATTTTTAAAGCTAAACTTAACCTTCCTACCTACATATTTCTGAGAGACTTACATAAGATTTGTTTGTGACCTTTAGTATATCTGTAAGCTAAAAGATTGAAGAGACTTTTTCTCCTAAATGCTGAAAGATTACAACTTTGTATGTATTAAAATAGCTATCTCACAATGAACTTATATTAAACTGAGTTTTAAAAAAATAGATGGAGTTGCTAAGTTACGGTGAAATAATACAATATGGTAAGATTTAAATTTTAAAAACTAGAAAGGAAGATGATTCCAATCAAGACATTTAGGAGTCTGTTCTGTCCCTCTATTTATTTTCTGTATTCATTCAATCATTTAGAGATATTTATTTATCATCTATCAGGTCCCAGACACAGTTCCACACACTGGAGATAGAACAGTACACAAAACAGACAAAAATGTTTGCCTTCATGGGTCTTCCATTCTAATGGAGAGAGAGAAACCCTGCACTTAAATGAATTCCATTTTCATAAAGAAGAGAGTGTATAAGTACTTGAGATGACAAATAATACAATGTCATAAAACCATGATATAACAAATTACAAGTTTAAATGTCTACTTGGCATTATATAATTATAGTATCCTATTTATGAGATAAATGGTTAAAATTGAATTGTATGAAACCTGAAAATTAAACTGGTAAATTATCTGCAGGTTCTTAGTAAGTATAAGGTAGGAAATTTGAGCAAGTGGCGTGCTATGAAAGGCATCCTTGCGGTGGGGGTGGGGACTGGGACAGCTGTAACTGAACAACAATAAAAAATAAGAAAGCCATCCCCATAACTTAGCAAGAACATGCTTTGACAGGTTGTTCAGTGAACAACATGGGGGATATCACGACATGGTTTAACAGTGCTCCTGATCCCTGACGAAGGGATGCACAGCAGAGTTGGAAAACATTCACAACTTCTCCAGTGTAATAAAAGAAAATAAATGACTGGCTTCAACAAGAAGGTTTTAGGTGTGAAAAGACAGAACACAGTACAGAGAGAGTGTATATCTTAAACCGTAGTCTAGAAAACACTTGAAAATAACAAAATAGTAAACTAGCCTAAGTGTCCAATTAAAATTCTAAGATTGTCTGTTTGGTGATGCAATGGTAAGCTGATTCTTAATCTTTTTATTACATTATGAATAATTTAAATGCAAAGCTATTGCGTTGTCTTTAAATGAAGGGATATTTTTTAAGACCAGCAGTTGTAGAAAGAGCTGCACATCGAGAAATTAAAGCTACAATAAAATCTGTATCTCCAAGCTCTCCTGAGCTTCATATATGAAAACACCCATTAGTCATCTCCCAGGAATCCCTTGGGCACCTCTGACTTACATGTCCTAAACTGAACTCTGCTCCTGAGTCCTCTTCTCAAGTAACAGTTCCCCATCCACTCAGACTGGCAGGTACAAACCTAGGAGTCAATTAAAACCAGTATTTCTCTCCTCTCTCTGTCTCTCTCTCTGTCTCTCTCTCTCTCTCTCTCTCTCTCCTACTGAAAACCAAACCACGTGTTTTGGTGATCTTTCCTCTCCATCACCAGGTCCTTATCACCTTCCCTCTGAATCAGGTTAGTAGCTGCCTGGCTGATCTTTCGCACTCTTGTCTCCCATCACCCACTCCACAGTGTTGTCTCAACCATCTTCTAAAGCACAAGCTTGATTATAGACACCTTCACTCTAATACCAAGTTTGGCTTCCTTATGCCCCCACACTCATAAGTAAAGTGCTTCTTTTCTCACACATACACATTCATGTATAAATTATATAGATTTAAAATGAGTGCATTAATATATTGTATATATAAAAGTATACATAAAAATTGAAATTTTAAAAGGTGAGATATAAATGAAATTCACAATTTTTTAAAAAGACTTTATTTATCTTTAGAGGGAAGGAGAGAGGGAGAGAAATAACAATGTATGGTTGCCTCTCGTGTGTCCCCTGCTGGGAGCCGGCCTGCAACCCAGGCATGTGCCCTGACTGGGAATCGAACCACGATCCTTTGGTTTGCAGGCCCGTGCTCAATCCACTGAGCTACACCAGCCAGGGCAAAACTCACAATTTTATATTCTATTTCTTAATGGTTGACAAAATATTTTGTTATCACTAAAGTGTTATTTACTGAGAATGATGTTGAATATGCTTCATAATTTCTGAAAGCTTTTATTACCCTCTGATATAGCAATTTAAAATCCGATTCTAAGTGCAGTTTATTTTGATGTTTTGTTTGATAGTGGTAGAGCTGCAAAACACATCTCACAGAGAACCACATATACAAAGAGGAAGTCCATCATTGGATGAGTTTATGAAATTATGATACTCAGTTTTCAAAATGATCCATGAATTTGGCATGGGCTTATGTGAAAATTCATAATATTTGTATTACTCATGTTAACTCCAACATTTAAAGTCATTTATCCACTTTGTGAGACTTAGTCAAGTTAGATAATACATATAAGTCCATTTAACCAGTTACCCATAAATTGCTAACACGCTGCAGTTTGCTTTAAGAATAAATAAGGGGGTTAGGGACAGATCCTCAATGTTGTGGCTCTCAACCCTTCCCTCAGAACTCCATGTACCTGGTAAGTCCCTCTGTCTGTCTGACATATAGACCAAAAAAGGGTACCAATGACAGCCCATGTTATTAGCCAAACCTAAGTACTTCCTCATATTTTCAGAAAGAGCTCCAAGTTTTCACACTTTCGCCCTACGCTCCAGTGTATCATCTCATGCAACATGTTGAACTCTAAAGTGTTCTCACCCCACTTTAGAGACCACTGTCCAAAGTAGTACATCCAAACGTCTCAGCTGGACACACCCAGGCTTTCTTAGTCCACCCCCAGTGACCTCTCCATTCCACACACCCAGGCCTTCAGCCACATTGAACTTCTCATCATTCTTGAATCTCTAATGATATCTTTGCTTTCAAATTCCCTTTCTGGAATACTGTGCCCGCACACTCTGCCTCACCCCAAACCATCCTTACCTGGTACACTCTTCTTCATCCTTTAAGACCCAACACAAATGAGAGCTCTTCTCTTGCGTCCTTCTCGACTGTCCAGTGTTCTCTTAGCATTTTGCTCACATCTTTTAACACCACTCAAGCCACACTGCACACATCTGTCTTTCCTTGTCCTGTAAGACCCTTGGGACCAAAGGGCATGTGGGTAACTGCAGCACCTACCAAAGTGCCCAGTTGAAAGCATCACAAAACCATTTCTTGAATAAATTGCATCTTAGGAAGGCTGGTGCCATTGTAAATTTTGAAAAGCCAAACAATAGCAAATGTCTTGTGAAGAATCAAAGACCGTTAGAAGATTCTGAAGCGAGAGAGGGAATCAGTTACCTAGTCTTCTCACACTGGTTGACCAATGACCAACTCATGGACAGTATATAGGGGAACTGCAAAGAAAACGCAATTGGCAAGTAATGTTTAATAAATCAAGAATACCTTTCAGTTAAAAAGTTGGCAGCATTGTCTCCCAGGAGATCCCAAGGTGAGACAGTGGTGATCCCATTGGTCCCTAGAAAGCTATTTGGCTTTGGTCTCCATGACATTGCAGTAGGAAACCTTAACAGATTTCATCTTCTGCCCTCAGACATTGAGTAGGTAAGTTTGGAGATAGCTCCACTCTTTAAAAAAAATTACTAATCAACAGTATATTTAATTAATTAAATCTGCTGCCTTCAAAATGTACTGTGATGACAATAATACTGAATACAGAAGTAGTTGATTCTTCTAAAACTATATCTGTTCTAAGCACCATCTATAAATAGTATGTCTAATTTATTTCATGTGATTTATATGTGATTTTTTTCAATGTGGTATAAAGTCACAGACTCATTATCACACAGTGGCTTACCTTAAATGAGTTGAGGTAACATTTTGCTCCTTTTGCTGTACACGAAGTATAGCCTATGATATATCCACCAATATATAATATACAATAAGCATATTCTCACTCTGTTATTCTGTTTCCTTATGGAGGCAGCAGTTTTTGCTAATGGGCATAGCTAGAAATTAGGACTTGGTTGATTCATTTAAGGTCTCTTCTTAACTTGATAAAAACATGATACTTTTTAGGTAAATCACAAATATTTACTTGGAAGACCTCAAACAGTGCTTTGAAGGTGGTATTGTTTTTTTATTTCAACATTCATTCCGTGACAAGACACTTGAGTTATCACAAGGCCATGATTCCCGTGGAGTTGACATCTTATGTCACCTGTAATACCCATCTCGATAAATCCTGTTGTGTTTGGAAATGAACATTGTCATCTCAGGCCTACATGGTATTAACAATACATTCAAAGTTGTTTATTGCAGCATACTTCTTGAGGTTATGATTTATACTTAAGTATAAATCACAGCTTAGCAAGGACTGAGCTAAAAATAAACTAGATAGAATGAAAAATATTTGAGCATACAGTTTAAAATATTAATTGATAAACTCTCTTTTTTAATTCCTCACACCAGATATGTGTGGAAATGCATGATTGAAGCTCTCAAAATATTAGCTTTAGGCAGATGCTGATGCTAAGTAAAAATATTTATTTGGGAGCAGTTTTATAAGAGGTAATTGTTTTAAAAAGGAAATCACTGATGGATGTGGGCAGAGACAACATAAAATTATTGGGATCAAAAGCATTCAGTGTCCAGCAACACATTATAATATCCTATATCTATGTAGCATTTTGGGGCTAACAGCATTCATCAGTGCTTTATCTCTTAAATACGTGAAGTGGCGGGAGATGTCAGAAGCAAGTTTAGTTGATAGAATCTCTACTATTTAAAGAAGAAGCCAAAAAACTTGTTGAAAAACATGATTTTATTTTTTCAGATTGATATGAGTACTTTCTTCTCCTTGTTTATGGACTGGTTTTTACTCATTAGGCTACATTTCAACATTCTCCTGAAAACAAGAAAATTCTGTGCAAGCATAATTCAGACAATGATGGGAGGAAACATGGGATTTGATCTCATTGAAATATTTCAATCTTCATAGACATATATTCACTCTTCAAGTGGAGAATGACCATCAATGTGAGCAAAATCAGCAAATTTTCTTGTGTTGATGAAACCTTACTCATTAGTGGTTGGTGTGTCCTCAGGGTATAATCAAGATGGAAGCTATTCTCCTGTGTCAGAGAAGAGTTTAGATGATCAATGCCTGAAGTCAGTTGACCTTGGCTAATCATAAGGTGACCCTGACAGAAAGACAGAATTTTTCACCTTCAAGTGTCTCACTACATAATATTGTATAATAACAACAAGGACAATTCTTCTCCCAAGACTCCACATACAACTGAGTACCTTCCTCCAACTGGCCTTTATGCTCACCTCCTACTATACCTAGACTGTTTTCAATTTTATTTTATCCCTCACCACCCCCCCATGTCAAATGGGTCCCTGTGGTAGACATTACTTATTCTCCCCAAGATTTACACTCTCCCATTCCTTCTGAGTACGTGCCCCTGAAAGTTAGGTGATGACCATGTGACTTCCTTCAGCCGGTGAAATGTGAGGAGCGATCTGTGTCATATCTAGATGAAAGCATTTACAGTTTCAAGTGCAGTTTTCCATCCCATCCCATTGCCATGGTGCTCATGGGGAGGTCACAAGAATGAAGCCGGCTAAAATGATGAGCTGCCAGAAAAGCTGCCCAGGAGACTTTTCGGGAGCAGGAAATTAACTTTTGTTGTATTAAGTCACTGAGGTTTTGTTTGTTTTTTTATCCTCACCTGAGGACATTTTCTCATTGCTTTTTTTAAAGAGAGAGGGAGAGAAACATTGATGAAAGAGAGGAGCATCAATTGCTTGCCTCCCATATGGTGCCTGGGGTCACAGGATCATATACTCCCAGATCAGGGACCAAAACAACATCCTAGATATGTGCCCTTACTGAGAATTGAATCCAAAGCCCTTTGGTTTACAGGACAATGCTCCAACCTTCTGAGCCATACCAGCCAGGGCAGCCACTGAGATTTTGATGGTATTTGTTACATCAGCATAATCTAGCCTACCCTCCTTGATATAGCTTCACTAGCTCAATTCACCCTGACCACCATTTATGCAGCAGCCCACTGCTGCATACGTGGATGATATACCAGTAAGTTATTTTTATATGTGAGTGGGCTCCTGTCACTCTCGGAGGCACAGTCTCACCGATATATCTGGTAGCAGCAGGAAGATAGCAGGGGTACTCATCATGTGTGTCCCACATCCTTTCCAAGCCCCTGAAATAGCACTGGAGGTGGACCAATGCAGATAGCCGTCTTGATTTATTACCAAGGAAATATCGGTTTTATGGGAGGAGGGTGGAGCTTAATTTAGAGCACACCAAAACTTCTGGACTAGTGGGAAATTCCATGGAAATGCCTAGCAAATAATTGGTAACACAGAAATGGGGCTTGGAAACCGGTTAAGGATACAGGTAGATTCAGAAGTAATCACACGCTTGAAAATTAAACATAAGACATAAATTTCCCAGGAAAATGGCAGAAAGTGAGAAAAATAAAAAGCCAAGAAATGATTCCTAAACATTCGTACTTGGGGGAGGGGGTGCAAAGAGAAGAGGGTTGAAGAAGGGAGATAT
This sequence comes from Carollia perspicillata, assembly GCA_004027735.1. Classification (NCBI taxonomy): domain Eukaryota; kingdom Metazoa; phylum Chordata; class Mammalia; order Chiroptera; family Phyllostomidae; genus Carollia; species Carollia perspicillata. Next base: position 12,214 of record PVKM010040783.1, read on the forward strand.
GAGAACCAGGGTGACAATACCCATTCATTTTGAGAGCTAAGAATATCACATCTTCATTAATAAATTCATTGAAATTTAAATTTCAAGGTTTTTAATGAGGATAAAAAATGTACTACTCCTTAACAATTCATTTACTCTCTCAGATATCAAAATAGATTACCTATCTGACAGCCAGCTGGACATTATCTATAATAAAAAGCAAAATTATTTTTTAATTCAATGTCCCAGAACTAATTTATCAGGATTTAAAGTTTTGCAGATGAAACAGAACTTTTTTAAAAATATTTCAAAGTTCTTTAATAAACAGACTTTGGGATTTATTTTCTTTGCCGTTTGTTTTGTGGGATTTCCTTGGTTAAACCTGAAAACTACCATTAGTTGTTTTACAGATCTGGCGCTATAAACTGACAGAAGAACTTAATGACAAAAAGAACAGAGAAAAAATGTTTCGAAAAGTTCAGATGAAAACAGCTGCCACGTGGTGCTGAAACAGAAAACCTAGGCACTTCTGCTTCAGGAATTTCACATTTTCACCACAGATTGCTTTTCCAAGCCACTTCCCTCAGGGCAAAAACTATCTATCTAGTTCACTGGAAACCGTGTTCTCACAAACACCTTTTGGTGCTTTCATCTTTTTTCACAAAATTGTTTCCACTGACCCAGGGATCAATTTCTCCCAGTGCTGAGAGCAGTCAGAGCTGCCCCTGCCTCTCTATCACCGTGACCAAGTGCATGTCCCTGCTCGAAATGGAACTTAAACATATATGACTTGCTCTGCATTATAGTTGTCCAATTACTCAACAAACTTATTCTACACATCTGGCCCCTGCAAGGCACGATGGAGGCGCAGTCGTCATTCTCCGGTTGGCTGCCTCAGCCCCTGTCCTAAATGCACGCGTGACTCCCCCTGCAGGTGTGTTGGGGTTTGTGCCGGTTCTCCTGCGAGGACCACCTCAACAATCTCTAAACCCCACGTGTGTGTGCCAGGCACTGCCCTCGGTACTTCAGATGAATTTTCTCATTGAATTTT